>APFE030618359.1:0-27136 GCA_000404065.3 Pinus taeda
TATGTCATGAAGATAGACTATTACAAACTTTCCGATGAACTCTTTCAGCATTTCCTTCATCAGTCGCATAAAAGTACTCGGGGCGCTACCCAAACTGAACGGCGTGAATAACCACTCGTACAACCCTTCATTGGTCTTGAAGGTTGTCTTCCACTCATCTCCTTCCCTTATCCGAATCTGATGATAGCCACTCTTTAAATCAATCTTCGAGAAGTATGCTTCCCCACTCAGATAGTCCATCATATCGTCCATCCGTGGCAGTGGAAATCTGTACCTGATGGTGATATTATTGATGGCACTCGAATCCGTGCACATTCGCCATTCTCCTCTTTTTTTGGGAGAAAGCACTGTTGGTACCACAAAAGGGCTCAAACTCTCCCTCATCAACCCTTTACCTAGCAACTCGTGCACCTGTTTTCCCACATCCTCATTATTTTTGGGGCTCATCCGATGTGCTGCCTTATTTGGTAGACTTTCTCCATGTATAAAGTCGATATGATGACTGATGCTTCTCTTGGGAGGCAACTTGTCTAGCAAATCATCGACTACAATATCACTGAACTCCTCCAACGTTTTCTGAATTTCTGCAGGCAAATCTGACATTTCCGTGTGCAACAACATTATCTTTGCTCTCCTCACAACAACATACTTCGCTTCAGTTTATTCAATCCGCTTCAACAACTGTTTTCCACCCATTAGTAATGTTTTTATCCCACTTGTTTTCGTTGTCTCCTCCTCCTTGATGGGCACAAGCATGTGCTTGGTCCCATCTTTGAAAAACTTGTAGCAGTTTGTCTTCCCATCATGCACTACCTTCCGGTCATACTACCATGGCATTCCTAGTAGTATTTGGCACACGTCCATTGCATATTATCACAAATAACTTTGTCTTTGTACCTACAAATGTGGAACTCAACTTCAGAATGTTCGTCAACCAACAGTTGATGCCCTGTTTGGAGCCACGACACCTTGTACGGGGTGCGGTGCTTCAGCCACTTCAAACCCAACGTCTCTACCATCTCGGTGGCTACCAAATTATCTGTACTTCCACTGTCGATGATCAACTTGCAACATTTCCTGTGCGACTTGCAAACGATCCGGAGTAATGCTTTCCTTTGAGTTTGTTCAGCTGTTTCGTTGGATGGTTTCAACAACACTTTGTTTGAAACTGAAGCTTCCCCTGTTTTTGGTACATTTTCTTCTTCTTGGGGTGGTGCCTTTGCTTCCTCAGGCTGTGCGACAAGCGTTCCTCTCTGAAAAGTTTGTTCTGCATCAGGGTGTTCAAAAGATCTGTGACCCCATTTGTGGCACCATTAGCACTGATAATTAGCTCCCTTACCTCGGCCATTCCCTCTTCCTCGCCGATATGGCCTGCCACCTCTAAAGCTGTCTCCCTTTTCTGTTGTTCCTAAAGCCTTGGAGTTGCTGCCCTCTTCACTATTACTGGAAATTCGTCCTCTCCCATAGGACTGTCCTCGTCCTCTGTCGCTTCCCCGTCCTCTCCTAGCATTTTGTTTTCTCGTGATCGTCTCCTCTGCCTTCATACCACTCTCGTAGGCTTCTTCTATTTTTTTCGGGGAAAAAATGCTGATTTCATCCAATATTTCCAGTCTCAAACCATTTACATACCTTGTTGTTTTCTCCGGGGTGTCCTTTGTGTAACCAACTCTTAAATTTACAGGGTAGAATTCTTCTATATACTCTCTCGCTGTCATCCCTTTTTGGCTAAAAAATCTGCACTTGCCGATGCAGTGCAATCTCGTAATCCTTTGGCAAAAATCTGCCTTTCAGCTTGGTAAACCTGCATGACACCATTTCTAAGAGCCTACCCTCAACTACTCATAAGCACAAATCACAAGACCTATTGCCAACCCAGAAGCTTGGCCCCCTGAGAAGACCTTGAGCAACCCTGGGCAAAAGGCAGACGAGGTTATTGCACAACCTATTACATTACTGGGTAGTACAGGCAAGAACAAAGCAAAATCCGGAACAGGGCTCCAGTTCAACACGAAGATGCAAGTAACGACCCTTAACATTTACCACCCACCTCACCTGCATTATTTTTGAGGACCACGTGAGGAATGAGCTCTAAATGTTTTAGGGCCCTGTGAGGAATGTGTTCTGAAAACTATAGTGAGGAATGAGCTCTGAATTTTTTTAGGGCCCTCTGAGGAATGTGTTCGGAAAACCATAGGGGTGACCAGGTAAGTCTAACTAGGCATATAATAAATAACAAACTAACAGCCCTTGTTAGCACAAGCTATTATAACAAACTAGTTCATTCCCCGCCGTAGGCCTCTATATTTACCTACCTGTGCTAGGCGCACTGCCTTGAAGTAATCAAGGGCGCTGACCCTACTTCAAGGGCGCTGACCCTCACGCAAGTATTTGTTTGCATAGCTATCCCAACTGGGGTTGTGTGAGTCTATATCTTTGAAATAGAAGCCTACGAGTGTGGGAGAACGAACGAATCTTAATAAACCCTAATTCTTTTAAAAAGGATTTCATAGATCTAGATTTTACACGATAAACCCCAATTTTTTTTAAAAAGGTTTTCATAGATCTAAATTTTATGGGTTCCAGCTAAAACCAAAAACAAAACAAACACATACTCAAAAATATAACCCTGCTCTATTAAAAATGAACATTATAAAAGAAAATAAGCATGTAACTATCCAATAACATGGAATGAAAACAAGCGTGGACGATTATCCCAACCCTTAAACACAATCTTGGATTACGATTATCCTCGACTCTTGGACACAGTCTTAGAAATCCAAGGGATCAGAGATAATGAATTCATTAAATTGAGTCTATCTTTACATGGAGTTTGGAATACAGGGAAAATTTTGATGTATTTAAACTTTCGTCCTTTTTATTTATGAATAAATTGTTAATTAGGAAAGCCATAATTTAAATTTTTACCTGCAATAGCAAAAATCATAGCATGTATTCTACAATTATTAGTTGAATCTACAATTCTGCCTTTGTATTCCATGCCCAAACACAAAGTCACAACAAGGAGTACTAAGAAAACAAATATGCATAATAAAATGTTGGAAGCTCACACATAATTCAATTAATTCAGAACTTCCATTACAAAGCCATCCCAAAATATAAATAAAAAATAAGAAGATGCATACCTGTAGGATCCCATGTACTCTTCTCTTCTTTTTAACATCATCCTCCTCCTAGCCCAAGCAACTAGAGCGAACCTCCTCTCCTTCCTAGCCCCCACCAACTGGAGCCAATTTTCTCTCCCTCTCCAGAGACCCAAAAAAGAAAACAAAAACCAAGCCAAAACAAAAATTCAAAAATAAAAGAAAAACCAAAAACTCATGGAAAAAAATATGCACAGGAAAAATTATTCGATTAAGCATGGCCATGGTTGAAAAACAAAACAAGAAAACCAGAAAACAGATGAAATCATTTAAAAAACTTAACTCTGAATTTCTCTGGAACCTAAAAGGCCCAGGCATGTCTAATTTCCTGGTCAGCCAACTCACAAACTAAATTCCAGGCACTAGTATGGATCCGCGGATTGTGAAGCTCCACGATAAAGGCATAATCCAAGAACAGTACCAAGATGTGAAACCATAATCACGGAAGCGAAGGTGGAAAACTCAAATGCCTCTCTCCTCTCAAATCCCGCGCTCCTCTGTGCATTTATTTCCTGCCATAAGGACAGGATGCCCAACCTTGCCTCGCTTCACCTGCACAACCTCACAAATGCCGCCGGATTATACTAATTATATCCATATCGGATGGGATGGGATGGGGTATCGGATGGGATATTTATGTTTTAGGGTTTTCATTTTATAATTTTAAAGATTTTGGGATCCCACAAGTTGGTACCAGGTGAGGCGGTTCATCACTCTAATCAAATATATATTTTGAGATGTGGCCGTTGAATTTGAAATCTAAATTTATCAACATCTCTCTCCACTCATTCATATATATATTAATTAATTAATTTTATCATTTTCTCTTGAAAATCAGGTTTTGATATTAATGTTCTAATTTTTTTAATTATTATTATTTTTTGTTTATGAATATGATAAATGTAAAAAGGCTCCTTTATTTATTTTTAAGAATATTACTATGTAAAAAAATATAATGTACCATACAAAAGGGGTTGTTTAATAGAATAGCTTAATGTTATATTGGTACACTCCATTTTTTTTCTAGAGACTTGCATATACTAGGAATATTTGTTTGCATCATCAAGTTTATCTCCTATTAGTCAATTCCAAATAACTTTTCACTTGCACATTAGTTCATTGCTCTCAATGTGTTTCTTTTACAAATGCTAAAAAATATTATGAGCAAACTAACATGTTGTCTATCAATATCACTATTGAAAATGCTAACAAGCTCCAATTGATCTAATAAACTAACCATGTTTTAAGAGGCACTTCATACATAACCTTTTGCCTTTCCTCCCTACCTTTCATCACCTTATCTTTGAAGAGGCCACCTCATTTATCTCACATGCAAATGCAAGAGCACATATAGCCATCTCCGAGCTTACAACATCTCAATTATTTTTGTACAAACTTAGAAGACAAAATATTAGAAAAGGCATACATCCAATACCTACAACGCTTTCTAGCTATAAATTCCTTTCTTTTCCTTCTAATCATCCATCAATTGCACTACAATACTATTCCTCTCATTTCTTCCATCTTCCACATACTTTTCCATGGAAAGAAGGATAACATGGTGGCCTTTGACTTGAGGCCATGGCATTCCCTAATCACATTGGAAAAAAGAAACATGTTATTAATTCCTACATTGCTCATGGATTGCTAGATTGTCGTGAAACATCTATTTTTGTTTCTTTCAAACATAATACTTGTCTCCAATGATTCCAATAGCATCCACACCAATCCCGATTTTATAATTGACACACATTCTCTCTCCTCGGTAGAACTAACAAGCACCATGACTAGATGAGTATTTTCAAAGGGTTTTGTAGAAATGTGTAATCTCTATTTTATGTTCTTGAGTTTTTGTTTGGGAGGGTATTCTAACATTCACTCATTGCATTGGAGAAATTTCAACAAACTTTTCATCTTTTCAATAGTCGAGATATAGCACTTGTCCATCAATCTTGCATTTTTTTCACCTACCTACAAAGACTTGTGTCACAACATTCCTCAAACAATATTCATTCAAGGAATAGTGGGAGGATACTAACGGACTCACTATATTTTCTTTCATTTATAGCACACCTGGCCAAGCATACTTGGGAATGATGTTTACATTCCTAATACTCCTGTGTAGGGCTACAAAATATCAACAACAGATTATGATTCATATGACACAAACATTTTCTTCCTTCTCTTGAATCGTGCACACACTATGTCTCTTTGTCGATATTTTCCACATCTCTCTCGAGTGGTTATCTTAGATCTTCACACTCCTATCATTTCTCACGGTCACAAATTTGAAAAAAATAATTTTTTCTGTTATATCAAAGTTTAAATATTCAATGTGTGTTAAAACTAATAAGACCAATAAGCACGACAAAGATAAACTATGAACCTTGCACAGACATCGATGATACTCTATTGAACCTCATCACTAAACAAAATGACGTGGCCACAGTGAGAGGTATGCATCATCCTCTCTAAGGATGTCTCTAGTTACTTTTATATGCTAGTGCCTCTTTCCTCAATCTTTGGTGCTTTCGAGTGATGGGTCGAGCCCCCTCTTTACACTCGACAAACTTTAATAAATGGCTATAAATTAATATGGATGATTTCGCCGGTGATTAACTACGTGATTAAGTTAATCAAAGGTTTATTACAATGATTAGCATAGATATTTTCACTCCCAGCCTTTATTACTCGTACCAGCACCATTGGATGTAGGACATGTGTCCATTCCTCGATAATCACACTCCCGCCTTGGTTAATGACCCATAAACCCTATTCTCCCGGTCATTTGTGCATTGTTCTCTTGGTGTTTCGAGGGTTTTCCTCTCTCTTCTTCTAGTGCGATTTCATTGTGGGAATATGTTGCTACTGTTGCTTTTGCTCGGCCTTGACCTGGTTGTATTCTTGGCTCCACCGGTTGGTAAGTAACGTTGTTTTGTGCTATCGTGTTTTCCCCTCTGGTTCTTCTGCCTCAACGCTTGATATGCCCTGTTACTCGGTGGACAATACGCTTGTTTTGGAGGGTTTTTCAGTTTTCTGTATATAGTCTCAGCTGTTCATTTCGCTTGACTTTAGTGATTGTTCCTCGTCTCGGTTTGTTTAGTTCAATCGCTCTCGAATTTCACTGGTCATGTTGCTCTGTTGCGTTCGCAGGTTCTGGTCTCGGGGATCTCCAGCTTTGGCTTCTTCCACAGAAATGAAAGTAAGTTACTGTCATATGCCATCATCGTTTTCCACTTGTTACACTCTTGACTCACTCGGTTACTCCATTGTGAGCAGAGGGACCCTTGGGTGACTGCAACCTCGGTGTTCTCTCTCTTCACTCGTAAGTCCCGAACCCTAAGCTTCTAGTATTTTGTTTCCTTGATTCTTTCCTTCCTTCCACACAATGGTTACACTCTGTTTTGGTGGATTATAGCAGGTGGGTTCGTTCTGGAGACCTTGGCTTCTACTCTATCGTGTGCTGGCAAAACTCGAGTAGGGTCACTCCTTATTAACTTGGTTTATTTGCTTGCTCCTGTCGTGGCTCGCTTAAAACATGGCATGGCTAGTTTTAGGCGCATAATCTCTTGTGTGTCCACCATAATGTAATTGTAGTCCCCAGGTTTGCATTATTATAGTTTTTGGGTTGTGGCCATATGGTTTATAGGTTAGGGCTTTTCAACCCGTACTCTATTATGCACTTATTGGACTTGAACGACATTAATTTCAGTATGGACTGTAATGTATATTTGAGAGAGATTATATGATTAGTTTTTGTGAATAAATGAAAGGGTTCCGTTCTGAGGAAATACCTGTGTTGTTGGTTTCTATCCTTGCTGTATGGAACTTGTGCGTTATCCAAAGATTTCTTTCGCTCGTTTGCTTTAGTTGGTCTGGGACTAACCGTCCACATCTCTATAGTTTCTCTAGTTTTTACACTTACAAATTCTTGCTCTGTGTGTATATTTGAGAGAGATTATATGATTACTTTTTGTGAATAAATGAAAGGCTTCCGTTCTCAAGAAATACGTGTGTTGTTGGTTTCTATCCTTGCTGTATGGAACTTGTGCGTTATCCAAAGATTTCTTTCGCTCGTTTGCTTTAGATGGCCAGGGACTAACCGTCCACATCTCTGTAGTTTCTCGAGTTCTTACAATTACGAATTCTTGTTGTTTGTCGTCGTGTTAAGTTAATGCAAATAGAAAAAACACGTATGTTCTGTAGAATAGAAATAAAAGAACTTGCTTTTACTGTGTTAAGAAACTCAACATAAAATACTATAGATGGACAGTTGTGGGACGTCAAATATAACTTCTGTGTGCTAAAACTGTTTATTTTTTCTACGTTATGATTTGTAAATGATAACATAATAAATAAATAAATAAAGTTAACTACAAAAGTTCATTTAATTCAACTTTTATCTTCTTAAATACCACTTCTCTAAGAAATTAAAATAATAAAAGAAATGAAATTAAAGTGTTCACTTGAAATTTCCTCATGAGTCCTCTGAGAGACCAAATGACCCTCTATCATGACGATCCCCTTTAGCTAGATGCTCCTGTGTGAGGGTCCCGGGGTAATAAAATGTCATGGCTCCTTTCCTTGAGATCCTCCACAAAATAACTTGCTCCCTGTATCTGTGCCACGTAGAGCCATGAAGTGTGCTCGATAGGACGGTTCTTCCACTTGACAAGGTACCGCAGGTACTCCTTCCTGCAAGTTCGCTTGGCCACCTGTGTGTCGAGAATCTTCTCGATCTCATGGGGTTGAGCCGAAGGCATTTGCCTCATCCAAGAACCGCCTTCAACATGGGTGTCTCCTTCTGGCCGTACCACACTATCATCTTCAGGGTTGGCCACGGGAACACGTGTGCCACGTTGAAAATAAGTGACATGCCTATATCTGGTGGCAACTGTATTTCATAAGCGTTGGCTGAGAATTTACGCAGAATTTTATAGGGACCTATCTTCTTAAATTTCAGCTTATTCTATGCGCCCTTAGGAAACCGTTCTTTGTGTAAGTGTGCAAGGACTTCATCCCCTACATTAAACTACACTTCTCGTCGCTTCAAATCTACCCACTGTTTGTATATCTAACTGTGCTCCTGCAACTTTGATTTCACCTGCTCATGTAGATCATTCATTGCTTTGGCGAAATCTTCCCCATCGCCACTTCTCTTTTCCAATTTTCCTAGATCCCGCAACTCATGTACTTTGCAAGGATGCATGACATATAGGATCCAAAATGGACTGTGCCCTGTGTTGTGGTTCGATGAATCGTTATAAGTGAATTCTGCTTGAGCAACCGCACGATCCCATAATCGTGAATTTTCTCCAGTCAGGCTCCGTAGCAGGTTCCCCAAACTCATGTTCACTACTTCCATTTGCCCGTTAGTCTTCAGGTGATATGCAGAGCTGAAATTCAATTGTGTATCCAACTTCTTCCACAGGGTGCGCCAAAAGTGTCCTGTGAATTTCACATCCCTGTTGGAAATAATAGATCTGGGTAAGCCGGGCAATCTGACAATCTCAGTGAAAAACAGGTGAGCTACATGAGTGGCATCACTGGTTTCTTGGCAGTCCCAAGACAAAGTCAATTCTCACTGAGTCCCATGGTCTACTTGGAATAGGCAGTGGTGTGTAAAGTCTTGTGTTTTGACTGTGTCCTTTCGCCAATTGGGAGACTTTACACGTACTCACATATTGTTGCATATCCCTTCGCATTCTTGGCAAGTAATAAAAGTGTCCGAGCTGATCTAAAGTTTTTTCTTTGCCAAAATGTCTCGCTAGACCTCCACTGTGCTTCTCTTGTATAATATTTTGTCTCATCGAACAATCAGGGATACATAACTTCCCCCCTTTAAACAATAGCTTTTCCTGTAAATTGTAGTCCAACCATGGACTAGTGTTCCTTAGCAAGGGATTCTGTGAGGCTTCATAAGACTCTTTGAAATCCGCATCGGTTTGTTACAAGTCTTTCAAATGCTCAAAGCCGAGCACTTGTATCTTGTTGGCCTTCCCGCTGATGTGTTTCAACACAAAGGTGAAACTCTGCAAATATTCGACCCACTTGGCATGCTTGTGGTTCAGTTTACGCTGTTGCATCACATATTGCAGTGCAAAATTATCAGAAAATAAAACAAACTCACTCCCCAATAGATAGTGTCTCTAATGCTTCAGTGCTTGGACGACAACATAGAATTCCTTGTCGTATGATGAATACTTCTCCCTGCTCTTGTTCAACTTCTCGCTGAAAAACGCAACAGGTTTGTCTTCTTGGCTGAGTACAGCTCCAGTGGCTATACCTCTTGCATCCCAATGAACCTCGAAAAGCTTATTAAAATCTGGCAATCTTAAAATTGGTCTTTCTGTAATTTTCTTCTTCAGGAGCTGAAAGCTTTTCTGTGTTGCCTTCGTCCAACGAAAAGGCTAACTTTCTTTTTTTTAGTGTCCAACATAGGCTCGCATATTTCACTGATATTCCTTATAAATTCACGATAAAAACTTGCCAGCCCATGAAAACTACGTACCTCAAACAGGATTTTTGGGGATGGCCAGTTAATGATCGCTGCAATCTTCTTTGGATCCATCTTCAACTCGTTTTCTGCAATTACAAAGCCCAGATAAACCACTTCTCTTTGTAGGAAAGTACATTTTTTTTTTTCAGACTTATCACCAACTTATTCCGCTGCAATTTCTCCAGCACACTCCGAACATGTCGAAAGTGTTTCTCCTTAGTCTAGCTGAAAATTAATATGTCATGAAGATAGACTATTACAAACTTTCTGATGAACTCTTTCAGCATTTCCTTCATGAGTCGCATAAAAGTACTCGGGGCGCTACCCAAACCGAACGGCGTGAATAACCACTCGTACAACCCTTCATTAGTCTTGAAGGTTGTCTTCCACTCATCTCCTTCCCTTATCCGAATCTGATGATAGCCACTCTTTAAATCAATCTTCGAGAAGTATGCTGCCCCACTCAGATAATCCATCATATCGTCCATCCGTGGCAGTGGAAATCTGTACCTGATGGTGATATTATTGATGGCACTCGAATCCGTGCACATTCGCAATTCTCCTCTTTTTTTGGGAGAAAGAACTGTTGGTACCACACAAGGGCTCAAACTCTCCCTCATCAGCCCTTTACCTAGCAACTCGTGCACCTGTTTTCCCATATCCTTATTATTTTTGGGGGTCATCCGATGTGCTGCCTTATTTGGTAGACTTGCTCCATGTATAAAGTCGATATGATGACTCATGCTTCTCTTGGGAGGCAACTTGTCTAGCAAATCATCGACTACAATATCACTGAACTCCTCCAACGTTTTCTGAATTTCTGCAGGCAAATCTGACATTTCCATGTGCAACAACACTATCTTTGCTCTCCTCACAACAACATAGTTCGCTTCAGTTTATTCAATCCGCTTCAACAACTGTTTTCCACCCATTAGTAATGTTTTTATCCCACTTGTTTTCGTTGTCTCCTCCTCCTTGATGGGCACAAGCATGTGCTTGGTCCCATCTTTGACAAACTTGTAGCAGTTTGTCTTCCCATCATGCACTACCTTCTGGTCATACTACCATGGCATTCCTAGCAGTATTTGGCACACGTCCATTGCATATTATCACAAATAACTTTGTCTTTGTACCTACCAATGTGGAACTCAACTTCAGAATGTTCGTCAACCAACAGTTGATGCCCTGTTTGGAGCCACGACACCTTGTACGGGGTGCGGTGCTTCATCCACTTCAAACCCAACGTCTCTACCATCTCGGTGGCTACCAAATTATCTGTACTTCCACTGTCGATGATCAACTTGCAACATTTCTCGTGCGACTTGCAAACGGTCTGGAGTAATGCTTTCCTTTGAGTTTGTTCAGCTGTTTCGTTGGATGGTTTCAACAACACTTTGTTCGAAACTGAAGCTTCCCCTGTTTTTGGTACATTTTCTTCTTCTTGGGGTGGTGCCTTTTCTTCCTCAGGCTGTGTGACAAGCGTTCCTCTCTGAACAGCTTGTTCTGCATCAGGGCGTTCAAAAGATCTGTGACCCCATTTGTGGCACATGTAGCACTGATAGTTAGCTCCCCTACCTCGGCCATTCCCTCTTCCTCGCCGATATGGCCTGCCACCTCTAGAGCTGTCTCCCTTTTCTGTTGTTCCTAAAGCCTTGGAGTTGCTGCCCTCTTCACTATTACTGGAAATTCGTCCTCTCCCATAGGACTGTCCTCGTCCTCTGCCGCTTCCTCGTCCTCTCCTAGCATTTTTTTTTCTCGTGATCGTCTCCTCTGCCTTCATAGCACTCTCGTAGGCTTCTTCTATATTTTTCAGGGAAAAAATGCTGATTTCATCCAATATTTCCAGTCTCAAACCATTTACATACCTTGTTGTTTTCTCCGGGGTGTCCTTTGTGTAACCAACTCTTAAATTTGCAGGGTAGAATTCTTCCGTATACTCTCTCGTTGTCATCCCTTTTTGGCTAAAAATTTGCACTTGCCGATGTAGTGCAGTCTCGTAATCCTTGGGCAAAAATCTGCCTTTCAGCTTGGCCACCATGCTTGGCCATTCTTTATTGGCAACTTGTTCATGCTTCTTCTTTCTACTTGGACACTATCCCACCACAAGGCTGCGTGTCCTTTAACCTTCCTTGCAGCGAACTTAACTCTCTGGTCCTCACTGACCTCTTCACACTCAAAATACTAGTCCAATTCGCTGATCCAGTCCAACACAACTTCTGTGGACAAGATATCATTGTAATTTGGGATCTCTGGTTTAGGCTTGCTACTAGCCAATGGGACCATCCTCAATAATCTCATCTCCAACCCTTCTTCATCCAATCCATCTGTTGTAACTATGGCTTCTTCTTCGCTGTCATCTCCTACCTCTCAATCCCTTCTCCTTCCTGCTTTAACTGCCTCCAAACGGGTAGTAAGGATCCTTATTTCTTCACTCAGTCCTTCATCTGCTACTCTACACACACCTCTCCCACGTCCTCTTCTTCCAACTTCCATGTCTATCCCAGCACTTTCAATTTCTTGTTCTGATACCGCTTGAAGGGTCGAGCCCCCTCTTCACACTCGACAAACTTTAATAAATGGATATAAATTAATATGAATGATTTCGCTGGTGATTAACTACGTGATTAAGTTAATCAAAGGTTGATTACAATGATTAGCACAAATATTTTTACTCCCGGTTTTTATTACTTTTACCAGCACCATTGGATGTAGGACATGTGTCCATTCCTTGCTAATCACACTCCCGCCTTGGTTAATGACCCACAAACCATATTCTCCCGGTCATTTGTGGGAATATGCTCCTACTGTTGCTTTTGCTCGGCCTTGACTTGGTTATATGCTTGGCTCCACCGGTTGGTAAGTAATGTTGTTATGTGCTATTTCCTCCATTGCTACCGTGGTGGGAAAATTCTATCGTGGCCGTCCTATTAATAAAAATAAAAAACAAAAATGCAAAGCTAGAATTTGTGTGGGGATGGAATTCAACAAGGGTTTTTCGGGGAGAGCTTTATTTGATGGCTCCAAACTATGTTTGGTTCCAAAAGCTCGATTATGGTAACATCTCATCTTGATGTAGAGAATGCTATGAAACACCACATGTAATTAAAAATTGCCCCAAGAATCCTCGGAATAAAGAAAAAAAATCCCAAAGGCCCAAATGGTGGGAAGGTGCACAAGGTTACCACCATATGATATTTAAAGAAGAAGACCTTGAGAGAAAGAAAGAACAAGAAGACATGAAAGAAGCACATTGAGTGCAAGAAAATGAAGTGACCCCAAAAAAATTTAAGAACCGAAATTCGCTTGCCAATGTGGATCCTCCACTTGCTAGTGAGGATTCCTTGAATGAAACTTTCGTAGAAAAACAAAAAACCCCTCGTGGAGAATGGATTACCTGTCTTGGTGAAAATGAAAATTATCCAGCACATAAGGTGGAGGAGAAATATTTGAAAAAAAATACCTAAAAGTACCTTGCATTTAAGGAAGAACCACTAGGGAATTTGTGTTGGATTCGAGTTGGGAAGAAAGGAAGAAAAAAAATAATTCTCCAAGAAACACAAGAAGTCATTCTAGATCAAAATAGAAATACAAGGGAAAATGGAATGTAAATATTTTGATAGTTTGGGGTTTTTGTGAAGAATATTTAGGTGGGAAGGGATTGAAGTATTTGTTTGATGGGGAACTAGTTGGAGGGTTGGGGCTGTGGTCAATCTCAAAAGCATAAGGAAGAGTGGAAAATGTAAAGGTTTTGGCCTTACAATATGGATTTTTTTTAACACAAATCTCTATAACTTTTCTTTAAAAAAATAAACAAATTCAACTATATATTACTTACAAGCTTACGATAAAACTAGATTTTAATAAGAAACTTCTACTTTCAAAATTAAGGGTAGAGAGATGGCCAATATCATCACAAATATTGGGGGGGATATCTAAATGTTGTAAGGACAACACAAATTAAGACTGTGGAGGAGGCCAAAAGGAAGGGTAATACAAGGAGTAAAGCACTAAAATCAAGACCAATAGAAATGTGTGCACTAAAAGGATAGTTATATTCACTAACTCCAAACTTGAAGAGGGCCACCTAAAAACAACAACAACAACACCAACTCTAGAAAATCAGGTTTTGATATTAATGTTCTAATTTTTTTAATTATTATTATTTTTTGTTTATGAATATGATAAATGTAAAAAAGCTCCTTTATTTATTTTTAAGAATATTACTATGTAAAAAAATATAATGTACCATACAAAAGGGTTGGTTTAATAGAATAGCTTAATGTTATATTGGTGCATTCCATTTTTTTTTCTAGAGACTTGCATATACTAGGAATATTTGTTTGCATCATCAAGTTTATCTCCTACTATTCAATTCCAAATAACTTTTCACTTGCACATTAGTTCATTTCTCTCAATGTGTTTCTTTTACAAATGCTAAAAAATATTATGAGCAAACTAACTTGTTGTCTATCAATATCACTATTGAAAATGCTAACAAGATCCAATTGATCTAATAAACTAACCATGTTTTGAGAGGCACTTCATACATAACCTTTTTGCCTTTCCTCCCTACCTTTCATCACCTTATCTTTGAAGAGGCCACCTCATTTATCTCACATGCAAATGCAAGAGCACATATAGCCATCTCCAAGCTTACAACATCTCAATTATTTTTGTACAAACTTAGAAGACAAAATATTAGAAAAGGCATACATCCAATACCTACAGCGCTTTCTAGCTATAAATGCCTTTTTTTCCTTCTAATCGTCCATCAATTGCACTACAATACTATTCCTCTCATTTCTTCCATCTTCCACATACTTTTCCATGGAAAGAAGGATAACATGGTGGCCTTTGACTTGAGGCCATGGCATTCCCTAATCACATTGGAAAAAAGAAACATGTTATTAATTCCTACATTGCTCATGGATTGCTAGTTTGTCCTGAAACATCTATTTTTGTTTCTTTCAAACATAATACTTGTCTCCAATGATTCCAATAGCATCCACACCAATCCCGATTTTATAATTGACACACATTCTCTCTCCTCAGTAGCACTAACAAGCACCATGACTAGATGAGTATTTTCAAAGGGTTTTGTACAAATGTGTAATCTCTATTTTATGTTCTTGAGTTTTTGTTTGGGAGGGTATTCTAACATTCACTGAGTGCATTGGAGAAATTTCAACAAAATTTTCATCTTTTCAATAGTCGAGATATAGCACTTGTCCATCAATCTTGCATTTTTTTCACCTACCTACAAAGACTTGTGTCACAACATTCCTCAAACAATATTCATTCAAGGAATAGTGGGAGGATACTAACGGACTCACTATATTTTCTTTCATTTATAGCACACCTGGCCAAGCATACTTGGGAATGATGTTTACATTCCTAATACTCCTGTGTAGGGCTACAAAATATCAACAACAGATTAAGATTCATATGACACAAACATTTTCTTCCTTCTCTTGAATCGTGCGCACACTATGTCTCTTTGTCGATACTTTCCACATCTCTCTCGAGTGGTTATCTTAGATCTTCACACTCCTATCATTTCTCACGGTCACAGATTTGAAAAAAATATTTTTTTCTGTTATATCAAAGTTTAAATATTCAATGTGTGTTAAAACTAATAAGACCAATAAGCACGACAAAGATAAACTATGAACCTTGCACAGACATCGATGATACTCTATTGAACCTCATCACTAAACAAAATGACGTGGCCACAGTGAGAGGTATGCATCATCCTCTCTAAGGATGTCTCTAGTTACTTTTATATGCTAGTGCCTCTTTCCTCAATCTTTGGTGCTTTCGAGTGATGGGTCGAGCCCCCTCTTTACACTCGACAAACTTTAATAAATGGATATAAATTAATATGGATGATTTCGTCGGTGATTAACTACGTGATTAAGTTAATCAAAGGTTTATTACAATGATTAGCATAGATATTTTCACTCCTAGCCTTTATTACTCGTACCAGCACCGTTGGATGTAGGACATGTGTCCATTCCTCGATAATCACACTCCCGCCTTGGTTAATGACCCATAAACCCTATTCTCCCGGTCATTTGTGCATTGTTCTCTTGGTGTTTCGAGGGTTTTCCTGTCTGTTCTTCTAGTGCGATTTCATTGTGGGAATATGTTGCTACTGTTGCTTTTGCTCGGCCTTGACCTGGTTGTATTCTTGGCTCCACCGGTTGGTAAGTAACGTTGTTTTGTGCTATCGTTTTTTCCCCTCTGGTTCTTCTGCCTCGGCGCTTGATATGCCCTGTTACTCGGTGGAAAATACGCTTGTTTTGGAGGGTTTTTCAGTTTTCTGTATATAGTCTCAGCTGTTCGTTTCGCTTGACTTTAGTGATTGTTCCTCGTCTCATTTTGTTTAGTTCAATCGCTCTCGAATTTCACTGGTCATGTTGCTCTGTTGCGTTGGCAGGTTCTGGTCTCGAGGGTCTACAGCTTTGGCTTCTTCCACAGAAATGAAAGTAAGTTACTGTCATATGCCATCATCGTTTTCCACTTGTTAAACTCTTGACTCACTCGGTTGCTCCATTGTGAGCAGAGGGACCCTTGGGTGACTGCAACCTCGGTGTTCTCTCTCTTCACTCGTAAGTCCCGAACCCTAAGCTTCTAGTATTTTGTTTCCTTGATTCTTTCCTTCCTTCCACACAATGGTTACACTCTGTTTTGGTGGATTATAGCAGGTGGGTTCGTTCTGGAGACCTTGGCTTCTACTCTATCGTGTGCTGGCAAAACCCGAGTAGGGTCACTCCTTATTAACTTGGTTTATTTGCTTGCTCCTGTCGTGGCTCGCTTAAAACATGGCATGGCTAGTTTTAGGCGCATAATCTCTTGTGTGTCCACCATAATGTAATTGTAGTCCCCAGGTTTGCATTATTATAGTTTTTGGGTTGTGGCCATATGGTTTATAGGTTAGGGCTTTTCAACCCGTACTCTATTATGCACTTATTGGACTTGAACGACATTAATTTCAGTGTGGACTGTAATGTATATTTGAGAGAGATTATATGATTAGTTTTTGTGAATAAATGAAAGGGTTCCGTTCTGAGGAAATACCTGTGTTGTTGGTTTCTATCCTTGCTGTATGGAACTTGTGCGTTATCCAAAGATTTCTTTCGCTCGTTTGCTTTAGTTGGTCTGGGACTAACCGTCCACATATCTATAGTTTCTCTAGTTTTTATACTTACAAATTCTTGCTCTGTGTGTATATTTGAGAGAGATTATATGATTACTTTTTGTGAATAAATGAAAGGCTTCCGTTCTCAAGAAATACGTGTGTTGTTGGTTTCTATCCTTGCTGTATGGAACTTGTGCGTTATCCAAAGATTTCTTTCGCTCATTTGCTTTAGATGGCCAGGGACTAACCGTCCACATCTCTGTAGTTTCTCGAGTTCTTACAATTACGAATTCTTGTTGTTTGTCGTCGTGTTAAGTTAATGCAAATAGAAAAAACACGTATGTTCTGTAGAATAGAAATAAAAGAACTTGCTTTTACTGTGTTAAGCAACTCAACATAAAATACTATAGATGGACAGTTGTGGGACGTCAAATATAACTTCTGTGTGCTAAAACTGTTTATTTTTTCTACGTTATGATTTGTAAATGATAACATAATAAATAAATAAATAAAATTAACTACAAAAGTTCATTTAATTCAACTTTTATCTTCTTAAATACCACTTCTCTAAGAAATTAAAATAATAAAAGAAATGAAATTAAAGTGTTCACTTGAAATTTCCTCATGAGTCCTCTGAGAGACCAAATGACCCTCTATCATGACGATCCCCTTTAGCTAGATGCTCCTGTGTGAGGGTCCCGGGGTAATAAAATGTCATGGCTTCGTTCCATGAGATCCTCCACATAATAACTTGCTCCCTGTATCTGTGCCACGTAGAACCATGAAGTGTGCTCGATAGGAAGGTTCTTCCACTTGACAAGGTACCGCAGGTACTCCTTCCTGCAAGTTCGCTTGGCCACCTGTGTGTCGAGAATCTTCTCGATCTCATGGGGTTGAGCCGAAGGCATTTGCCTCATCCAGGAACCGCCTTCAACATGGGTGTCTCCTTCTGGCCGTACCACACTATCATCTTCAGGGTTGGCCACGGGAACACGTGTGCCACGTTGAAAATAAGTGACATGCCTATATCTGGTGGCAACTGTATTTCATAAGCGTTGGCTGAGAATTTACGCAGAATTTTATAGGGACCTATCTTCTTAAATTTCAGCTTATTATATGCGCCCTTAGGAAACCGTTCTTTGTGTAAGTGTGCAAGGACTTCATCCCCTACATTAAACTACACTTCTCGTCGCTTCAAAT
Organism: Pinus taeda; assembly: GCA_000404065.3. Classification (NCBI taxonomy): domain Eukaryota; kingdom Viridiplantae; phylum Streptophyta; class Pinopsida; order Pinales; family Pinaceae; genus Pinus; species Pinus taeda. The sequence continues at coordinate 18,002 of APFE030618359.1, forward strand.
CTAACCACTGTTTGTATATCTAATTGTTGTCCTGCAACTTTGATTTCACCTGCTCATGTAGATCATTCATTGCTTTGGCGAAATCTTCCCCAACGCCACTTCTCTTTTCCAATTTTCCTAGATCCCGCAACTCATGTACTTTGCAAGGATGCATGACATATAGGATCCGAAATGGACTGTACCGTGTGTTGTGGTTCGATGAATTGTTATAAGTGAATTCTGCTTGAGAAACCGCACGATCCCATAATCGTGAATTTTCTCAAGTCAGGCTCCGTAGCAGGTTCCCCAAACTCATGTTCACTGCTTCCATTTGCCCGTCAGTCTTCAGGTGATATGCAGAGCTGAAATTCAATTGTGTATCCAACTTCTTCCACATGGTGCACCAAAAGTGTCCTGTGAATTTCATGTCCCTGTTGGAAATAATAGATCTGGGTAAGCCGGGCAATCTGACAATCTCAGTGAAAAACAGGTGAGCTACATGAGTGGCATCACTGGTTTTTCTGCAAGGGATGGAATGCACCAATTTCGAAAACTTGTCTACCACCACCATTACTGAGTTGTAACCTCACTGCATTCTTGGCAGTCCCAAGACAAAGTCAATTCTCACTGAGTCCCATGGTCTACTTGGAATAGGCAGTGGTGTGTAAAGTCTTGTCTTTTGACTGTGTCCTTTCGCCAATTGGGAGACTTTACACGTACTCGCATATTGTTGCATATCCCTTCGCATTCTTGGTGAGTAATAAAAGTGTCCGAGCTAATCTAAAGTTTTTTCTATGCCGAAATGTCTCGCTAGACCTCCACTGTGCTTCTCTCGTATAATATTTTGTCTCATTGAACAATCAGGGATACATAACTGCCCCCCTTTAAACAATAGCTTTTCCTATAAATTGTAGTCCAACCATGGACTAATGTTCCTTAGCAAGGAATTCTGTGAGGCTTCATAAGACTCTTTGAAATCCGCATCGGTTTGTTACAAGTCTTTCAAATGCTCAAAGCCGAGCACTTGTATCGTACTTTCCTGTAAGAGCAAGGCTCTTTTTCTCAACGCATCTGCTATCTTGTTGGCCTTCCTGCTGATGTGTTTCAACACAAAGGTGAAACTCTGCAAATATTCGACCCACTTGGCATGCTTGTGGTTCAGTTTACGCTGTTGCATCACATATTGCAGTGCAAAATTATCAGAAAATAAAACAAACTCACTCCCCAATAGATAGTGTCTCTAATGCTTCAGTGCTTGGACGACAACATAGAATTTCTTGTCGTATGATGAATACTTCTCCCTGCTCTTGTTCAACTTCTCGCTGAAAAACGCAACAGGTTTGTCTTCTTGGCTGAGTACAGCTCCAGTGGCTATACCTCTTGCATCCCAATGAACCTCGAAAAGCTTATTAAAATCTGGCAATCTTAAAATTGGTCTTTCTGTAATTTTCTTCTTCAGGAGCTGAAAGCTTTTCTGTGTTGCCTTCGTCCAACGAAAAGGCTAACTTTCTTTTTTTTAGTGTCCAACATAGGCTCGCATATTTCACTGATATTCCTTATAAATTCACGATAAAAACTTGCCAGCCCATGAAAACTACGTACCTCAAACAGGATTTTTGGGGATGGCCAGTTAATGATCGCTGCAATCTTCTTTGGATCCATCTTCAACTCGTTTTCTGCAATTACAAAGCCCAGATAAACCACTTCTCTTTGTAGGAAAGTACATTTTCTTTTTCAGACTTATCACCAACTTATTCCGCTGCAATTTCTCCAGCACACTCCGAACATGTCGAAAGTGTTTCTCCTTAGTCTAGCTGAAAATTAATATGTCATGAAGATAGACTATTACAAACTTTCTGATGAACTCTTTCAGCATTTCCTTCATGAGTCGCATAAAAGTACTCGGGGCGCTACCCAAACCGAACGGCGTGAATAACCACCCGTACAACCCTTCATTAGTCTTGAAGGTTGTCTTCCACTCATCTCCTTCCCTTATCCGAATCTGATGATAGCCACTCTTTAAATCAATCTTCGAGAAGTATGTTGCCCCACTCAGATAGTCCATCATATCGTCCATCCGTGGCAGTGGAAACCTGTACCTGATGGTGATATTATTGATGGCACTCGAATCCGTGCACATTCGCAATTCTCCTCTTTTTTTGGGAGAAAGAACTGTTGGTACCACACAAGGGCTCAAACTCTCCCTCATCAGCCCTTTACCTAGCAACTCGTGCACCTGTTTTCCGATATCCTCATTATTTTTGGGGGTCATCCGATGTGCTGCCTTATTTGGTAGACTTGCTCCATGTATAAAGTCGATATGATGACTCATGCTTCTCTTGGGAGGCAACTTGTCTAGCAAATCATCGACTACAATATCACTGAACTCCTCCAACGTTTTCTGAATTTCTGCAGGCAAATCTGACATTTCCATGTGCAACAACACTATCTTTTCTCTCCTCACAACAACATAGTTCGCTTCAGTTTATTCAATCCGCTTCAACAACTGTTTTCCACCCATTAGTAATGTTTTTATCCCACTTGTTTTCGTTGTCTCCTCCTCCTTGATGGGCACAAGCATGTGCTTGGTCCCATCTTTGACAAACTTGAAGCAGTTTGTCTTCCCATCATGCACTACCTTCCGGTCATACTACCATGGCATTCCTAGCAGTATTTGGCACACGTCCATTGCATATTATCACAAATAACTTTGTCTTTGTACCTACCAATGTGGAACTCAACTTCAGAATGTTCGTCAACCGACAGTTGATGCCCTGTTTGGAGCCACGACACCTTGTACGGGGTGCGGTGCTTCATCCACTTCAAACCCAACGTCTCTACCATCTCGGTGGCTACCAAATTATCTGTACTTCCACTGTCGATGATCAACTTGCAACATTTCCCGTGCGACTTGCAAACGGTCCGGAGTAATGCTTTCCTTTGAGTTTGTTCAGCTGTTTCGTTGGATGGTTTCAACAACACTTTGTTCGAAACTGAAGCTTCCCCTGTTTTTGGTACATTTTCTTCTTCTTGGGGTGGTGCCTTTGCTTCCTCAGGCTGTGCGACAAGCGTTCCTCTCTGAACAGCTTGTTCTGCATCAGGGTGTTCAAAAGATCTGTGACCCCGTTTGTGGCACATGTAGCACTGATAGTTAGCTCCCCTACCTCGGCGATTCCCTCTTCCTCGCCGATATGGCCTGCCACCTCTAGAGCTATCTCCCTTTTCTGTTGTTCCTAAAGCCTTGGAGCTGCTGCCCTCTTCACTATTACTGGAAATTCGTCCTCTCCCATAGGACTGTCCTCGTCCTCTGCCGCTTCCCCGTCCTCTCCTAGCATTTTGTTTTCTCGTGATCGTCTCCTCTGCCTTCATAGCACTCTCGTAGGCTTCTTCTATATTTTTCGAGGAAAAAACGCTGATTTCATCCAATATTTCCAGTCTCAAACCATTTACATACCTTGTTGTTTTCTCCGCGGTGTCCTTTGTGTAACCAACTCTTAAATTTGCAGGGTAGAATTCTTCCATATACTCTCTCGCTGTCATCCCTTTTTGCCTAAAAATCTGCACTTGCCGATGTAGTGCAATCTCGTAATCCTTGGGCAAAAATCTGCCTTTCAGCTTGGCCACCATGCTTGGCCATTCTTTATTGGCTACTTGTTCATGCTTCTTCTTTCTACTTGGACACTGTCCCACCACAAGGTTGCGTGTCCTTTAACCTTCCTTGCAGCGAACTTAACTCTCTGGTCCTCACTGACCTCTTCACACTCAAAATACTGGTCCAATTCGCTGATCCAGTCCAACACAACTTCTGTGGACAAGATATCATTGTAATTTGGGATCTCTGGTTTAGGCTTGCCACTAGCCAATGGGACCATCCTCAATAATCTCATCTCCAACCCTTCTTCATCCAATCCATCTGTTGTAACTATGGCTTCTTCTTCGCTGTCATCTCCTACCTCTCGATCCCTTCTCCTTCCTGCTTTAACTGCCTCCAAACGGGTAGTAAGGATCCTTATTTCTTCACTCAGCTACTCTACACACACCTCTCCCACGTCCTCTTCTTCCAACTTCCATGTCTATCCCAGCACTTTCAATTTCTTGTTCTGATACCGCTTGAAGGGTCGAGCCCCCTCTTCACACTCGACAAACTTTAATAAATGGATATAAATTAATATGAATGATTTCGCTGGTGATTAACTACGTGATTAAGTTAATCAAAGGTTGATTACAATGATTAGCACAAATATTTTTACTCCCGGTTTTTATTACTTGTACCAGCACCATTGGATGTAGGACATGTGTCCATTCCTTGCTAATCACACTCCCGCCTTGGTTAATGACCCACAAACCATATTCTCCCGGTCATTTGTGGGAATATGCTCCTACTGTTGTTTTTGCTCGGCCTTGACTTGGTTATATGCTTGGCTCCACCGGTTGGTAAGTAATGTTGTTATGTGCTATTTCCTCCATTGCTACCGTGGTGGGAAAATTCTATCGTGGCCGTCCTATTAATAAAAATAAAAAACAAAAATGCAAAGCTAGAATTTGTGTGGGGATGGAATTCAACAAGGGTTTTTCGGGGAGAGCTTTATTTGATGGCTCCAAACTATGTTTGGTTCCAAAAGCTCGATTATGGGAACATCTCATTTCGATGTAGAGAATGCTATGAAACACCACATGTAATTAAAAATTGCCCCAAGAATCCTCGGAATAAAGAAAAAAAATCCCAAAGGCCCAAATGGTGGGAAGGTGCACAAGGTTACCACCATATGATATTTAAAGAAGAAGACCTTGAGATAAAGAAAGAATGAGAAGACATGAAAGAAGCACATTGAGTGCAAGAAAATGAAGTGGCCCCAAAAAAATTTAAGAACCGAAATTCGCTTGCCAATGTGGATCCTCCACTTGCTAGTGAGGATTCCTTGAATGAAACTTTCGTAGAAAAACAAAAAACCCCTCGTGGAGAATGGATTACGTGTCTTGGTGAAAATGAAAATTATCCAGCACATAAGGCGGAGGAGAAATATTTGAAAAAAAATACCTAAAAGTACCTTGCATTTAAGGAAGAACCACTAGGGAATTTGTGTTGGATTCGAGTTGGGAAGAAAGGAAGAAAAAAAATAATTCTCCAAGAAACACAAGAAGTCATTCTAGGTCAAAATAGAAATACAAGGGAAAATGGAATGTAAATATGTTGATAGTTTGGGGTTTTTGTGAAGAATATTTAGGTGGGAAGGGATTGAAGTATTTGTTTGATGGGGAACTAGTTGGAGGGTTGGGGCTGTGGTCAATCTCAAAAGCATAAGGAAGAGTGGAAAATGTAAAGGTTTTGGCCTTACAATATGGATTTTTTTTAACACAAATCTCTATAACTTTTCTTTAAAAAAATAAACAAATTCAACTATATATTACTTACAAGCTTACGATAAAATTAGATTTTAATAAGAAACTTCTACTTTCAAAATTAAGGGTAGAGAGATGGCCAATATCATCACAAATATTGGGGGGGATATCTAAATGTTGTAAGAACAACACAAATTAAGACTGTGGAGGAGGCCAAAAGGAAGGGTAATACAAGGAGTAAAGCACTAAAATCAAGACCAATAGAAATGTGTGCACTAAAAGGATAGTTATATTCGCTAACTCCAAACTTGAAGAGGGCCACCTAAAAACAACAACAACAACACCAACTCTAGAGGAAGCCACAATTTTCAATGAGAAGTCTCTAAAGTTACCCATTAATTGGCCATTTCTAGCCCCAAACTACTAATCCATAGACTAGTCCAAAGAACAAACAAAACCAAACCAATTCCTAATGGCTACATGAAATTTGTTGTGCACAAACCCCTCGATGTTGAAAGACCCCACAAATAGTCCCACCTATTAGGAGGGAAGTATGTAAGACGTCATAAAACAAGTTGATAGAGACTAGAGTGAATACTTTCTATATTCTTCAACTTAACCACAAATGCTCACATGTATGGTGAATAGGGTGGGTTGGCCACCCCACCAACCCTCTTGAATTGAGATATGAAGCAATGAGGTGGTGAGCTAGCCTCCCAACCTTATGGTTACTCTTGATATCCGCCTCCCAACCTTATGGTTACTCTTGATATCCACCTCCATGAGGGGATAAAACAATGGTCATTAATATGTACAAACAAATAATTTTAATTAAAAAAAAAATCAAATTATACATTTATTATATCTAAAAATTTCATGAAAAAAGGGAAAGCATTGGGGAAAGCATCAATTTAAAAGTATAGAATTAAATGTGTCACAATCAAATACATTTTTATTTTATTTTCTAGTCACTTCCTTACACATCAAATTTCAATGTATTTAAATTATTTTAAAATACACAAATTCTACACACGTGTATTCAACTTAATTCAAAACACATATAATATAGAATACAAGAATCCCCCACATAATTAATTAAAAATTAAAACATGTCAATAAAAACTCACACATTTCTTTATTATAAAGAAATACAGTGAAATACACAATATAAACTTATAATATCATACAAATAAAATACAAATTTTTAAAATTTTAAGTCTTTCAAAATCAAATTTCTAAGTACTTACATTAATCTAAACTATTGTAAAATAGAAAGCATTAATTTATTGTATCTAAAAATTTCATGAAAAGATCCGAAACTATTGGTGTAAGCATAAACAAATATGTAATTTTAAATTATAGAATTGAATGTCATACAATCAAATGAATTTTTGTTTTTTACAAGTCACTCCCAAAAACATCAAATTTCATTGTATTTGTATTATTTTAAAATACACAAATCCTACACAAGTGTATTCAAATTAATTCAAAGTAAATATAATATAGCATACAAAAATGAGAGTACAATAAATTAAAACTTCAAACATTTGAAGAAAAATTCACCCATTCTTTTTATAAACAAAAGTAGTTTAATATACAATAAAAATCATGATATCATACAAATACAATACAATTTTTTTAAATGTTCATTTCTCTAAATTCCAAGTAATTGCATCATTTTAAACATTTGTAAAACACACATTGCTAATTTATTATATCTAAACTTTTTTTCACAATTCGATCCCCCAAAACATAAAATTTCAATGTATTTTAAACTTTAAGTTGAAATTAATTCAAAATACATATAAGATGACATAAAAAAATCACTACAGAATTAATTAAAAATTTAAACATTTCAAAAAAAAATCGAGCATTTTTTTTTAAAACATATAGTTTAATATACAATATCAAATTATAATATCATACAAACACAATACAAAATTTTTAAATCTTATGGGTCTAAAACATCAAATTTCCAAGTACTCTCATTATTTTAAACTATTGTGGAACAAAGAGCTATTATATGTAAACATTTAATGCAAAGAAGAGAAATTATTGGGGAAAAGATAGTTGAATATGCAATTTAAAATTATACAATTAAATGTCATACAATCAAATACAATTTTTTTTTTACAAGTCACTTTATCAAAACATCATCTTTCAAAAATTATTTTAAAATACACAGATTTTACACAAGTAATCAAATTAATTCAAAATACAATTAATACTCCACCTCTTATGGGTCTAAAACATCAAATTTCCCAGTACTGTCATTATTTTAAACTATTGTGGAACAAAGAGTTATTATATGTAAACATTTAATGGAAAGAAGAGAAATTATTGGGGAAAAGATAGTTGGATATGCAATTTAAAATTATACAATTAAATGTCATACAATCAAATACAATTTTTTTTTACAAGTCACTTTACCAAAACATCATCTTTCAAAAATTATTTTAAAATACAAAGATTTTACAAGAGTAATCAAATTAATTCAAAATACAATTAATACTCCACACATAAATAACAAGAGAATTAATTAAAAATTTGAACATTCTAAGAAAATATTCCACATTTTTTTTTTATAAACAAATATAGTTTAACATACAATGTAAAATTATAATACAATACAAACACAATACACATTTTTTTTAATTATATCTAAACATTTCAGTAAAAATCTTAAAGTACCACTTAAAGTATAGGTGGATATGCAATTTAAAATTATAGAATTAAATGTCATAAAATCAAAACACATTTTAATTAACAACTCACTCCCCCAAACATGGAATTTCAATGTGTATTTAAATTATTTTAAAATACACAAATTTCACACAACTATTCAATTTAATTCAAAATATATATAATATCCCCTACAAAAATAGCAACACCATTCATTAAAAATTTAAACATTTCAAGAAAAAATGACACATCCTTTTTTTATAAACAAATATAGTCTAATATACAATATAAAATTATAATATCATACAAACACTAATTTTTTTTTGTTTAAAGGGTCCATGTCTCTCAAACATCAAATTTCCAAGTAATTTCATTATCTTATAGTATTGTAAAACATAAATTGTCAATTTATTATATCTAGATATTTCATGAAAAATCTCCTTGGTGAGGGCATGGCATAATATGCAATTTAAAATTATAAAATTTAAATGTGATACAATCAAATACATTTATTGAATTTCAATATATTTAAATCATTTTAAAATGCACAAACTCTATACACTTATTTAAATTACACTTATTTAAATTAATTAAAAATACACAATATACAATACAAAATCACAACAGAATTAATTGAAAATTCAACTAAAATTCACACATTCTTTTAATAAACTAACATAGTTTTAATATATAATATAAAATTACAACATCATACAAACACAATACACCATTTTTTTAAACATTCACTTCTCTGTCAAACATCAAATTTCCAAGTACTTACATTATTTTAAACTAAAGTGTTACACCTATAACCAAATACAAACAACACAACATTTAATTAAAACATTAAAATAGTACAAAATAAAACACTAAATATAACAAAACATATAAATTAAAAGTTTTTGTTTTATATAAAGAAATAAAAAATAAAAAATTACTTTCTTTAAGATATTTAATTTTTACTAGTTTTGTAATTTAGATGTACATCTTAATCAAACACACAGAATTTTAAATGCTATTGATATATATAAATATGTGTCTACAAGCATCAAATTTTAAAATGTGAAACTCAAAATTAAATACTAAACAAAGGGCAAAAACCTTTAAAAGCAATTATGAAAATGTCAAAAGTGT
>APFE030618365.1:739-27818 GCA_000404065.3 Pinus taeda
TGGGAAATCTCTGTGTATATGTGTTTTATGTGTTATGCTCTCGCATTTTTATTTTTCCTGTGATTTAGAATTCGTATGCAGGTAATTTCTGTACGGGTTTAAAACCTACAGAAGTGGGATAAACCCCATGAAGAGAAAGGAAAGCACACGAAGTTCCAAACTTTGTGGATTAGTCCATTTACCATCGATGAAAGGATTAGTCATAATACCTTCAATTTAAAATCCTTAGATGGGAGGATTGACCCCCTTCTCATAAATAACTGATATTTGAAACATTATTTCAATAGTAGCTATGAGTTGCACTTCCTGTACAATTTGTCCTTTTTCTTCTTTTTTCATTTTCGTATGTGTCATTTGTATGTGTGTTATGTTAGTCATGCCCTGTTTTTTCATGTTTTTTGGTCATTGTACATAAATAAGACCTTGTGTGAAAGTTGCATGACTCAAAAGGACTTTGTCATGGAATAAAAGATAAGTGTGACAACCACAATGCTTGGTTTTCTATTTGTTCTCCTTCTTTGTTTCAGAAGATGCTATAGGTTGAGCTAAGTCCAAATGGAAAATGCGACATGTCCAAAAGGAGAACCTTGAGGAAACCTATTAAGTCTGTGCCTATGCTAGTATCTAAAATACCTAGGTTGGTGTAAATCTACTTGTGCGTTAATGCTTGTCCAATCTAGTAGAGAAAGAATAAGGGGAAAAATCTAAAGTGAGAAAACCTATATCAGAGGTCTTAAAATACTTCTCTAAAGGGTAAACATCCTCTTCTCTCAATAAGTTAGATCCCTCTTCCACCCATTGAAAATAATAAGTGTTGATGCATGGTCCTATTAAATAAATAAATAAAGGGTGAGAGAAGAGAAAGGCTTCATGCACAGGGAGGTGAAGCAATCAACTTCGTCTAGGTATTGTCCAGGCCTATTAGCAACAAAGCAATGTTTGTGCTCCTAAAGTGACTCGACTAGGTTATTGTCCAGACTTCTTGGAAGTAGAGAAAAATCAGAGATGAAAACTCATACTATGAATATCATAAAATCACTACACACATTACCCTTTTCTAGATTGAAGCAATTGTGATATGGTGTATCTTTCGTGTGTCCAAAGAATTAGAAGAAAGAAGGTACTATATGTATAAATGGGTCAAAATGTGGATTCAAGGCAATCCAATTGGTAAATAAATACTTCTTGAAGGTCTAACCCTTCAACTAAAAGTTATTCCTAGACAAATAAGATGAAGCTTGCCTAGTGTGTCACCAAGTGTTGTCGCTGCTACAACACCCTCCAGAATTTAGCTACATTCAAATTTTGGAGCCTACTTTATCCTTGTGTCAAATGTCGCCTTGGTCGTCAAGTGTTGTTTCATTTCATCCTATATGTTTCAAGTGTACATGAGTGTTCTCAAGTGTTGTCACATTGATCAAAACATCTATAGTGCATTTCATAGTCATAACACCTTTGTTGTTGTAAAACGACACTTTTTTGTCGTAGTCACACACATTCACTGGTTATACTTGGGGAATGTTTGTAAAGTGGAATTTTCATGTTTACTTATCATTATTCAAGTTTGTCTAATTTTTCTTGATGAGTTAGTATGTGTCACACCTCGTTTTATGTCTAAACTCATCATGTTCACCCCTTTTCATATCTCTCAGACTTAGACAATATTTGGTTTCAAAGAGAACCCATTAAGTAAAAGAGTGCGTAAGTGCACTATGAAGCCTTGATTGGGAATACTTTATTGTTCACAAGTGTGCCATGCATCCTCCAAGAGTGAAAATCACACTCCTTAAGCCATTTCCACTTCGTTGTTACTAATTGTGCCCTTACAGAAACTAAGTCTTCCTTTGAGCACACTCCTTTGACTCGAAGGAATGCTCCCTCCTTGAGCACATTCCTTCAACTCAAAGGAATTTTCCCTCCTTTATCACACCCTAAAGGCCTTAAGATCCACCCTTCAACCTTCCATAATGCGCCATGCACTATCTTGACCCTTTGAGCACATGAGCACACTTTGAAATCATGAAGCTTCATCCTTCAGCCTTAAGACTTGTGCCATGTGCCTTCTTGGGCCTCTTGAGCACATGAGCGCACCTTGAACGCCTAAAGCCTCCTCCTTCAGCCTTCAAGAGTGCCCCCTATGCCATCCTTCTCTCCCTTGAGTGAAAAACGCACTTGGGAAGGTCGAAGCCTCCTCCTTTGTCCTTTGGACTTGTGTCATGCACCATTCCTTGATTTCCTCTTCCTCTTAAGCACATGAGCACATGTCGAAGCCCTTAAGGCTCTCCCCTTTAACCCTTCAACCTTTCAAAGTGTGCCCTTGCACCCAAAATCTCTCCTTGCTCTTCCCAAGAGCACTGTCAAGGCGTGAACATAAAATTTGCATAAAACATGTTAGAATAGGGTATTTTTATGTTGATGGTTTCTTTTCATGAGTGATTGCAGTTACAGGTATTCCAGGAGTAGCATGGAAAGCAAACATGCAGAAGATCGGATGAAGAAGTAAAACAAAGTAAGCATCAAAAAACAAGGAACACATTGAAAGCTTGATGATCAAAGCACCTTAAAGACTCCAAGATCAGAGATCCTTTGGAGGCTGAAGGCCTCAATGCTCAGAAGCCAGATGAAGAATAAAGACAAGAGTTGCAATCATGTCACCATTGAATAAATTCCATGTCATCAATCACAATTAGTCCTAGTCATCAAAGATAGTGACCTGTCACATCTTCATCACATCATGATGGAAGTTATGATGTAATGATTTAATCATTGTAAATACAAATAAGTGAAAGTCCAAGAGTCATGAATGGAAAAAAGAGTCATGGAAGTACAAAGTACATGTAATACCAAGACTCATATGTAATTCCAAAATTCATTTGGAAGTCCAAAGGTTATTAGGATTTGGAAATTCAAGAGTCACGGGGATGTGAAATTTCATGCCTCATGTTAGAAAAGGATCCTCATTTCTCATGTAAAGTAATTTTAAACTTGGCTCCTCCCACAAGGAATTAAAGAAACAAATTTAGTACTTTTGGGGATCAAGTAGTGGCAATAATGCTCGACCATTGGAGCTAGTGATATTCATTGTGTTTATGTATCTTGTAATTTTTGCTTAATAGCGAATCCCTTCAGGCCAACACATTTTCACGCATGGATTGTGCATGTTTCTAAGGCTACTCTTTGAATGTTTATGATTCACGTTGGATTTCACATATAATGGAGTTATTGAACTATTTCGGTGACTTTGGTACTTAATGTTTATAATGATTGTCGCGTCTATGTGAACTATTTCACTTGATGTCAAATGAACCTTTCTCATTATTGCATGTCTCCATCAGGGTAGTATTATTACTTCTCTCTTAGAGGTTCACTTTGTACCCTCTCCGAAGTCAAATAACCTTGATACATTTGCAATCGAATAGTCATAAGGGACACTATCTTTCTCCTTCAAAAGCACATGTGTGCTTTGCGTTCGTGGTAACAATTAAAGCCAAGGCATATCTTTAAGTAAACGAAAGTCGAGCGATATTCTTGATGGGAACCCTACATTAAACAATACAAGGTTTAATTGGGACCTCATATCGTTGAGATACCCTATGTGTTGGCGGTATCCAACACTATCAACAAAGGGTTAAAACCAACAAACCAAGTTTTCAAAAAATCCCAACATGACCCCAAAACCAAGGTCCTTCATCAAAAACCTTTTGATAATCCTTAAGATATTTAAAATACACCACACAAAACCCTTTTGAGAAAAAATAAATTGTATTTGGGGACCAAGTTTAATGCACCCATTCCCAAAGTGAAAATTTTCTAGTCCATAACCCATTAAATTGATAGATAGTGGTATGTGTGAAATAATCCATGTAAGCATCCTTAGATTGAAGATCGTCTACTTTAATAGTTCAAATATTTTCCACCCGATCCACAATGAAGGTTGACCCTATGATCTCTTTGAGAATCAATTGTATGGGCCTTGGCTTGAGGGTATCCTTGAAGGATTTTGGCTAAGAGGCAAAGGACGCACCCCAACCTTTGTCAAGCTCCATTATTTAAGCTTGAAACTAAAAATATTGAAGCGTTCTTGGCTATGCCATAATCTCCGAGTGAATTCCTTTCCTTAAGTTTCCTACATTTGTGAACAAGTCGAATAAAAATGGTGGGAATTCATGTCCGATATTGAATTTTGACAACAAGTATAAAGACAATATCAATGGGTTTCTCCTAAACATAGGAATTTCCCCTTGAAATTGGTTTGATGAAGACTGAAAAATTCAATGGGTCTAAAGCAATGGTTTCAAATTGGATGCAAAGAAAACCTTCAGCAAGAAAAAACCCTCTTATTTACCATATATGCAACCAAAACAACAAGATGAGGGGATCTTTAGCAAATAGCATAATCCCAAGGCAAAAATTCTCTCAAGAACAAAATGATGATTGAAATCATAAGGTTTCCATTGCGAGCTCTAAAATTAGGTTTGTTAAATAAATTTTATTTTCTAAAATATATTTATTTTATATAAAAAAATTATAAAAAAAAATATTTATTTTTAAATAACATTTAATTTTTCATTGAAAATGTGTTTTAAAAACTATTATTCATTTTTTAAATCATTTTTAGGCCAATAGGCCTTTCCTATGCATCAACAATTGTCAACACTTTTACCCTCCTCCGTTGGATCAAATGAGACACTTTCAACCGTTGATTTGAAATGTGATTGCTTTTTCCAAATATCAGTTGAGTTGCCTTCTTGATATTTTTAAATAACATTTAATTTTTCATTAAAAATGTGTTTTAAAAACTATTATTCATTTTTTAAATCATTTTTTAAATCATTTTTAGGCCAATAGGCCTTTCCTATGCATCAACAATTGTCAACACTTTTACCCTCCTCCGTTGGATCAAATGAGACACTTTCAACCGTTGATTTGAAATGTGATTGCTTTTTCCAAATATCAGTTGAGTTGCCTTCTTGGCGTGGCTAGATATTTTTAAATAACATTTAATTTTTCATTGAAAATGTGTTTTAAAAACTATTATTCATTTTTTAAATCATTTTTAGGCCAATAGGCCTTTCCTATGCATCAACAATTGTCAACACTTTTACCCTCCTCCGTTGGATCAAATGAGACACTTTCAACCGTTGATTTGAAATGTGATTGCTTTTTCCAAATATCAGTTGAGTTGCCTTCTTGGCGTGGCTAGATATTTTTATTGTTTTTTCCATCTTTCTTGGCTTTTGGCAAGCACTAGCCTGTTGTGATTCCGCTTCTTGGGCTTGTAAAAGTAGCGGTGCGATTGATTTATTGGGAGATCAATTCGCACAGAGTAGGGAAGGGAATCGTCATAATCAAGAAGGCCATCCTTTGGAAATTGTTGCAGGGATATTAACCATGGAGCACTCTGATGAATCAACTTCCAGTACTACAACCTCTACAATTACTACTCCATCGTCTTTAGATCCTTGTATTTTAATCAACATCGTGCCTGATCTATTGGAGAGCATATTTCTGAGAGTGCTATTGCAACAATATCCCCAGATCTGGAGGATGCAGGGCAATGAAAGGGTCTCTTGATGAAAGCATGTTCCTTGTTCGGTATATCGAAGAGCAGGTTGTGGAAAGCGGAGAAATCATGGTTCCAGTGAAGGGGTGGAGGAGCCGTGTAGCACATTACAAGAATAGATGCAGTGGTTGAGTATCGTGGGAGTTGGGCTGCAAACTCGGCTCTTGCTACTATCGATGCTATAATGTCAGAAAATTCAAGTTGAGAGAAAATCAATGTTACAATACCAGAAAATTCAAGTCGACAGAAAATGGAGCGGAAAGTTCCACACTGGTTAGCTGCCATGACAGACTATTTTTCCCATGGATTGAATGCTCGACATGGCACAGGTGGTTTGACGTTGGCTTCGTGCGTACTTTTCTACGAAACAGGGCACCCGAATTCGAGAAAAATACTGAATTAGAGAGCGATACCGAATTAGAGAGCAAAGGCAAATGCCCTCAATGTGGCATGGGTGATCAACTCTGCAATGTGTGTTCAGGGTAAGTTTGTCTATAGTTTTTTTTTGAATTTGCTAGTTTATGTTTCTAAGTGGGGTTAATTTAAGTTTATGGTTTTTTCCCACTGTATAATGTTTTTACTTTTAAATTAATAATATAAGTTTATGTGACAGCAGACACAAATAACGCGACTCAGCTCGCGTATGTAGAGAGAACTGAAGTGGCTGCAAACTAATCCTCCTAGAATTTGCGCATGGCCTTCCAATGATAATCTCCTCACTCGCCTTGAAGCGCGTAAGTTTTTTTCCTGGATTTATTTTGATTTTAAGTGCGTCTAAAGCTAGGGTTTGAATGCAACAAGATTTGTGATTTCCAACAGAGATGGAAGGGCCCGAGGGGACTGTTTATGCTAAAGGGATTTTCAAGCTCGAGATCCAAGAACCCGAAAGGTTATTTGAATTAATTCCTTATTAGTAGTTGTAACAGTTTCGATTCTAGAACAGTTTGAGTTCCAATTTGGGTTTTTCAGTCTATTGAGTATGATATTATTTTCTGGATTTTAAATCATTTTTAATATTATTTTTCCAATTGCAGATATCCTTTCGAGCCTTCGAATGTGAAATTTGTGACCCCAATTTATCATCCCAATATTGACCATGGAGGGCTTATTTGCCTCGATATCCTGAATTTGCTGCCCAAGGTATGTACAATTAGTTCCCATTCTAAGTAGGAAATAATTTATTGTTGCTAAGAATGTCTTTTTCTCGTGTAGTAACAAGATTTTTATTAATAGTCAGAGGGGAACAAAAGAGTGGTAACTATTCACAGCTAGTTAAAAACCATCTCAACAGACAAAAATACGACGAAGCTTTCATGACCTTGCTATGGCTAATGGTTCAATGAACGGCTCCTCTAAAGTACTTGGATTTTTTTTCTCTTTTTAACCCCCATTAAACTTTGATTTCGATTTTAGCTTAAATGTTGTCGCAGGCAAGGTGCAGTTATTCCACTAGAATCACCTAGGACTAGTTCTGGCATTAACAATTATGCCTTTGGTTGAGATTCTGGATTAGAATCACAACATTCACAAGCATTTATGTGCGAAAAATAGGCCACTAAATCATGGCACCACTAGCACAAGAAGGAAAATTAAAGAGCCACATTAGACAAAACAGTTGTCCAAAATCTTGAAAATGTTAGTGGAGTCTTCATTTGCATTCCATTCCATTTCATGGCATTGTTCAGATTATTCAGTCTCACCTAATTTAATTCTAAAAATTTGTTGAAATACTCTTCATGCTACAAAGCCAGAGGTTGTGAACATGTTGACTTTATCCATTTTTTTAACTTAAGGTAATTTTATGCTAAAAAAGAGATGTAAATTTTTATAATTATTACATTCCATATTTTTGGTGGTTCCAGGTTTAAGCCACGCCCTTATCGTCATATTCGTTGGTTTAGATTCGTTTATTTTAAGTGTTGTGGTTAATTTATGGGTAATCAATTTCAAAAGAGTGTGAGCTTATAAGGGTGTTTTAGTAGCCCATATTTAAACTCATGGTCCTCTTTTACTACCTAATAATTCACTTGAACCAACATCTCTTTTAGAGAAATTCAACAATTCTAATTTAATAATCCTATAGACCTCTCTTTGTACCTTTTGAGACAATTGCTAGTTTAAAAATGTAGTATTTTCCTTTTCTTTTTCTAATTATATAATTTTTTATTAGATTTTATTATTTTTTTAATATTTAAATAGAGTAGCATTTCCCTTTATTTTTTGCTATGGTGTTTTCTTTCTTTTTATTTTAATTCATTTTTTATCCCTTCTATCTTTTACAATCTCTTTCACAACAATATTAATTTTTGGTCCATCAATTTTAGAAGTTATATTTTTAAATCTTAAAAAACATGTTATTAATAGTGTGTATTTTCAATTTCATGGTTGGTCTTAATATTTTAGTTCCAATAATGTCATGATTTCTTAAAAAATTGTAATTTTATATTTATGAGAAAAATGAAGTTGCTACTAGGAGAACTTTTTTTGATTTAGGGATTGATTTTAAGGCTTTGGTTATAGCAATTCCAATTTTCAAATTTGAAGTTTCTAAAGAAGAAGTAGTTTTAACCTTAAAAATAAAAATTTGCTTTAGCTATTAGTGCCACTTTTTGGTAGTTGATAAGGTATTTGTCAACAACATTACAACATTGATAAGCCAACGACTATAAAATATGGTAACATATCTTTTTTTGTGTTTTAAACACAAATATAGGTTTTAAGGACTATAATTCTAATTTTGAGACCATAGCTCTCATCAAATCAATAACTATGTATGGATAATGGTTTTCACATTTTAAGTATTCACATTCAAAATTAACCTATATTAAAATTATTATTTAATAATAATATAATATAATATTATTATTATTATTATTAATTTTTTTTGGTTAATGTATAATAATAGTAATATTTTTATGTAAATAATAATAATAATAATAATAATAATATTTTTATAAATATATGGAAAAAATCTATAACAAAGAAATATTTTACATTACATTCCAACATCACATAAGCACTTCTATACAAGAAACACAGTTTAAAGACATCTTTAAAAGCTAGTAAATTTAACTTTAATTTTTTAATATATTTTTCAAATATATTTATATAATATTATATATTTAATATATTTTAATAAAAAATTAAAACTTAAGATGCCTTTGTGAAGGGATACTTACACCTGATAATTAAAATACATTTCTAAAACTTGTAGTTGGGAAAGCAATTACAATAAGGTTGACAAAGTTGATAGGAAGAGAAAGTTTAAAGTGTTATCATACTTATTTCATTAATTATCCTTTGAATTGTACATTTAAAAACAAGAGCCACAATGCCATTGCTTTTGTTTTTTTACACATTGTCACCATGAGGAATTTGTTGTATGGAAGCTCGAACTAAGGCTTCAACCCTTAAATGATTGCAAGAACCCCCTATTCGCTATCATACTACTACCACCAGTGAACTCAAGCTTGTTGTGTCACCATATTAAATTCATAAAGAACCAACTACCATAGAGAATGTTTCCTCTCACTTGTGTAGAAGTGAGGTGGAGAAAGTTCATCAAAAGTTCAAGAAACAAAGAAAGCAAAGAAGGAAACAACTACAAGGAAGAAAGAAACAATCAGTTCCTCATTTTCTCAAACTAAAAAAGATATACTATCATGGAGTAAAGGGCAATGAATGTCTAGAGTCAACCTTGTATTGGAAATGATGGGGCATGAGTAATGGTCATTTCCATTTGTGCATGCCTTCATATGAGCAACATTAACACCAAACCTTTTAGTTAAAGCATTAACACATCTCACCTGAAACTATATATGCCTAGAGGTGTTTACATGTTGAGTGTTAAAACAAGATAAGGGCATGCCACCTATGTTAATTAAGTGTGGTGGTGGCGCCTTTTACATTTATTTAAAAAGTGATTATATTAAGATAAATATGATTTTTATTTTATACATTTTTAAAATAATAATAATTTAAAATAATTATATTAAGATAAATATGAATGTTAATTTTTTTAAGATAATAATTATTTAGTGATTTAATTTTAATTAATATTATTTAATAATAAATAATATGATACTCATATTTTAAAAGTAAATATCAAATAATTTATTAAATTAAATAATTTATAAACGATTTTAATATTTCATTTAAATGGTTTATGAACCATGATTTGAATGAGCAAACTAACGCTCCGACAACGACCTAATAAAACCCATGAAGTTTTAAAATTTAATGAGCACATCCTTCCCGCATGATGGCAAGATCTGGCCACTGCCAAGATTTCATTATCCTCGAGATTTATTTTTACTTCAAAACTTTTTAGAAGGCCTAGATATTTGGTTAAAATTTATGGATAACCTTTCAAGTGTTTTTAAATTTTTTTATTTACATTATTTTGAAACACGATGCCTAAATATTTGGTTAAAATTTATGGGTAAAATTTTAAGTTTTTATTCATTTTTTTTTAACGTCAAAAGTGTTTTTTTATTAATGATATAGTTTTTATTGTTATTACTTTTAAATATATTAATTATTATTTTAAATTTAATCAATGTAATAATTTTTTAAGGGATAGTATAGTATTTTACATGAGGTTGAGGGGAATCCATCAACAATTAAGTAAAGGTGTTAATTTTAATTAAGGAATTGTCTCTCTAAATTTATTAAGAGAATTTAACCAAAATTTTGAAGTGTTAATATTTTTTTTTTTTATTTACGTGACAAATATAAGGGCAAATAAATAAAGAGGTTTCATTAAATGAAGGATCACTAAGTCTAAAAGGGGTCACATTTAATCATACCTCCTACGAAGACAAGCTTTCCCAACATTTTAACTCGCATGGCTTTACATCAATGGGAAAGTGGCATGAAGGTTTATGGGTGAGGCACAAGCATTAACTATACTCTACCTCTCCATATAAGGGTGATGTTGCGCATTGGGCTTCAGATCTCTGGTTGCGGCGGCCGACTGACATCATGCCTAGAAACCCGAAAATATTAGAAATTAAAAAAAAATGTATGGAGAGAAATTTATTTATTTATTTATTTTTATGTACGAGCAGACTAATGCTTGAGCATGGTCACTATATATCACTTCCTAACAACAATGACATAATAATATATTGGTTGATTGAATTTCACATTTCAACTATAATAATGTATAATGTAGTGCTAAGCATTGACAACACTACCTTAAATTAAATTTTATTTTAAACTTTTTATGTGTATAGTATTCTGGTTGTAATTGTACTTTTAAAGATGGACCAAAGAGGTCGTGCGGGACCATTAGAGAAATTTTGAGGTCTAAAATGGGCCTCAAAACAAAAATGTACAACCAAAATCAACTTTATAAGAACCAATAGGATTCAACATGATAATGTCAACCATGGGGGATGATTCAAAATTTTTGGAGTAAAAAAGTAAAAAGATTAAGAAATAAAAAATAAAATAACTACATTTTCAATTTGTATTTTCAACTTATCTCCATATGTTTTTACTCAAATTTTGAGCGGGATCACTCGTTGGATGCAAAATTTAATTCCTCATCCAAGTAGTACACATGTTGCATACTCTGCATGGACCATGTTACGTGAAAAATGTGATTACAATCACGTTTTTTCATGTATTTCTCATTTTTCATGTAGCAAGGTCCATCAAAAGTATGCAACATGGGTACTCCTTGAATGAGGAATTAAATTATGCATCCAATGAGTGCTCTTTCTTGAAACTTGAGTAAAATCGTAAAGAAATAAGCTGAAAATACAAGTTGAAAAAATAGTTTTTCTTTTTACCTTCTAAAATTTGATGATGTAAATCTAATCTTATTTTATTATTTCCATTATTATTTTAGAATATTCCTTAGGAGGCCAATTTTAGACCTCAAAATGTCTCTAATGTCTCAATTCAACCATGGTTTCCAGATTTCAACCTGCTCACCATGAAGACTTTGGCCACTCCTATTTGGTAAGACTCCCAAACTTAGCCCTTCAATGGATTAAGCCAAATTTCCTTGAAGCTATTGGAAATTCCAGTAGATGCTTTGTCAAAATAGGGAGTGAGAGACTAGCTAGTGGGTTCATCTCATTTGTTCACATCTATGTTGAATTGGATTTAAGTGCAGATCTATAAGATAAAATAATCCTAAAATTGAATGGCAAGGAACACCATTAACCTCTAGACTATGAAAAAATAACTTTTAGATGGATATCTTATCATCATCTAGGGCATATCCAAAGTGCATGTCATACCTCTAAAGGGGGTCCAGGATCACCAGAGCTGCAAAAGTACAACCGTGGATGGTGTGATTTGAAGGAAGCTTCAAATGTTAAGAACACGACATGTCATAAGAAGCACAACCCTTAGCAGGAAAAAACTGATCTTGATTCATTGGCTTCGCAAGATCCCATGCATCCCATGATTAATATGCTTCCGCACACAGTGGAAAAGAATTCTCTGACTATGGAGAATGGAAACTCATCAGCATTAATCATGGCAACAACCACTCGATAGATATCATTCCATGAGTCCGATCATTGATGGAAATAATACTGAGAGGGGGGGGGGGGGGGAATCAGTATTATCAAATCATTACTTTTCAATTTTCATACTCAAATTTATATACGCGCTTCAGTTCAGTATATCTGCGTATATACGCGACTGTGTTAAATGCAACCAGCGTACATGCAGTTATCTTATGATTCAGTTAGCTTATCTTCGTAAAATGCATTAGAAATTATATAACCACTATTATAGTAAACAGGATTTGGTAAAACAAGTACAGATCACACACATAAGAAGCACACATGAACACCATGATATAAGGGAACCCAATGTGGGTGAAAACCCTTGCTGCAATTTGTTTCTATCTTCCTTTAATAAGAAACTTCTTTTACAATGTACTGGTGCAGTCCTTTACCAGTACGCAGGCTTCTACCTGCAGAAGGCTACAACCTTCTTAACTCTTGTACTGGCCGTTCCATTTACTAGTAAGTAGGCGCTGGCCTACTGAAGGCTCCAACCTTCACTCGTTTTCCAGCTGCTCCTGGAAGGGAGATACAACCCCCGGGCTCTTGTACTAGCAAATATGTTTACCAGTACGTAGGTGCCGACCTACAATCATCCAAGGACCACGTTTCATACATTTTCATACTAAATCCATAAAACAATCACCGTTGCAATACAACCTGCATCATCAATCTCTGAATCACCCAATACTGAAACCCTGTCAACAACACAGTCATAGACTACATAACTCTGTAACAACAACCAGATCATACTTCATACTGTATACACTACTTGGACGAACCCAAACTACATTTATACGCGCTTTTACCAAGGACAACCCGCGTACAGATCTGCAAATTCTACCTCATAACTTTGCAGCTATTTCAGACATCAAAACATACCCAGATCATAACATCCATAAACATGCGTCAATAGATCTAGTCTATCATAATCAAACCATATAAAGATAATCATTCCAAGCCTTAAGATCCCGTTCCATCATTGATCATCCTTCACATGAGTACAACCTTGAATCAGATCAAGCAAGGCATCACCAACCCATAACTAGCATCTGGATCTCACACTTCATCAAACATTCATCCTTACACTCTCCTTTTGCCTAATCATCTTCTCCTTATATAGGTTAGGCTTCTCTCAATACCATGGTCCAAAACCATGTAGAACCAATACCATGAACCCAATACCTGGGATCAACACTTCGGACCAAATACCATGGACTAATACCAAAATACCATGAACCAAATACCACGGACCAAAACCATGGTTTCTAACATGTATGCGTCTTTCCTTCTGTGAACCTGCGTGTATATGTGTACGCGCCTTTTGCTCCGCTAACCCACGTATATACGCACTTTCATCACGGTCAACCTGCATATACCCCTCTCTTAACCTGTTGCATTCTGATCTGTCATCTGAATGAGTTGCCATCAAGGACAACACTTGTATCATACCTCTGAGTGAGTTGCCATCAAGGACAACACTTGAATCATAATGCCAACAATTTCCCCCTTTGGATTTGATGGCAACAACCACACCAAGTCACTCTCCCCCTTTGACATCAAGGGCAAAGGGCGAATCAAGATATTCTCTTCTTTCATCTCCATCTACTATCCATACTCCCCCTGAGTATCTGCTGAAATATCTGATTGAGCTCCCCCTTTATATATGCCGAGATGTACCAATCTATCCATGCTCCCCCTGAGCACATGCACGATCTGCAAAAGCATAACATGACTCTATACATACATCCATCGCCCAACCAAGTACATATACATGACTCAACAATAAGAACCATTACATTATCCATCCCATGCATAGTGGGGTAACAAAATACATCATATGACTCACAAAGACCAAGGACCTAAACAATACCATGATAGTTATCAGCAGCTATCATACACCATATGATCTTCATTGTAACCTGCAATCCATTCTTTTGATCAAACAACAAGATGTACCATTTAGCTTCATAAGCTTTATCAACAACTTCTAACCATAATGCCAACAATGCATTATTTGAAGTATATGCTCCCCCTGAACCTGTGCCAACCATTTCATATCATGACTGAACCATTTCAGACTTCTGTACTGTTGCTTTCTTTCAGAACATCATATACGCGACTCTGCAGCATCTAACTCACGTATATACGCGACTTGCCTTCATGAAACCCACGTATGAGATTTGGAACACTGATGTTCCTCACTTCCAGGTTCCTTTCAATCTGTCATGTCTGTGTACTCTGCTATGCCACATCTTTCTGGTTGTACTTCCTTTTTCCTCCATATCTTCAACAGTGATGATGTTTTCTTCTTTTGGTGTGATGTCCGTACTTTGTTCCTGCATTCTTTTGCTATATGTCCAAGCTTGTTACATACATAACATCTTACATGTTTCATATTCCTCCTGTAGCAATCAGCAGCCTTGTGACCAAACATGTTGCAAGAAAAACAATATCCATTAAAGTACCTGGAACGTGAAGATCTTTCTTTGTGATGGTCTTGAACCATTCTACTTCTGCATCTAGCTGCAACATGTCCATGATTATGACATACATAACATCCAATATTATTCATCGAAGGAAATAATCGTCTATCACTTCCATAATTAGGAGCAAAAGATTTTCTTTGAGGAATTTCTTTCCTTGGTTGCTGATGGGATTGACCTCTCATCTTCTTGTTGGGGATTTCAGATTTTGCATTAGAGTTCCTTGTCTTACTTTGTGAACTAGATTCACCTTCAATAGATTCATGAAAACCAAGACCAGTTTTGATAGCAAGAGACCATTGACTACCCAGAATATCATCCAAAATCTTAGTACTATCTTGAAATCGCAATAGTTTATCCTTCTCCTCTAATTTACTTTTCAAGATATTTACCTCATCCTGATGTTTTTCTTCTTTTTCTAGACATTGCTTCTTCAAAGTTTCTTCAGAATTTCTTCCTTCTTCCACTTGTTGCCTTAATTTGAGAATCTCATTTTCTTGCTCTTCATTCAGCACCTGCAGCATTTGACGAACTCTGAAGGCACTTTCCAACTGAGCTTTTAAGTTGATAATTTCTTCTTTGAGGGCATTCTCCCTTTTTCTAGGTAGATCTTCTTGATTTATGATTTTATCTTATGCTTCATTTGCTTGTCCATCTTCAATCTGAGGTGATTCAGAATTTGAATACTTGCTTCCACTCACCGGCAGGCTGTCATTGTTCCTTTGAGCTGTCTTATTCTTTTGACGTTCTTTCTTTCCCATTGTTCTACGGATCTCCTTCAAGTGATCAAGCTTCTATCAAAGGACCTGCTCTGATACCAATTGATGGAAATATACTGGGGGGGGGGGGGTTGAATCAGTATTATCAAATCAATTACTTTTCAATTTTCATACTCAGATTTATATACGCAGCTTCAGTTCAGTATATTCGCGTATATACGCGACTGTGTTAAATGCAACCAGCGTACATGCAGTAATCTTATGATTCAGTTAGCTTATCTTCAGTAAATGAATCAAAATATTATTAACCACATTAACAGTAAACAGGTGTAGTAAAACAGTACATATCATCACACATAAGAAGCACAGATGAACACCATGATATAAGGTGGAAACCCAATGTGGGTGAAAACCACCTGCTGCAATTTGTTTCTATCTTCGTTTAATAAGAAACTTCTTTTACAATGTACTGGTGCAGTCCTTTACCAATATGCAGGCTTCTACCTGCAGAAGGCTACAACCTTCTTAACTCTTGTACTAGCCATTCCATTTACTAGTACGTAGGCGCTGGCCTACTGAAGGCTCCAACCTTCACTCGTTTTCCAGCTGCTCCTGGAAGGGAGCTACAACCCCCTTGGCTCTTGTACTGGCCAATATGTTTACCAGTACGTAGGTGCCGGCCTACAATCATCCAGGGACCATGTTTCATACATTTTCATACTGGATCCATAAAACAATCACCATTGCAATACAACCTGCATCATCAATCTCTGAATCACCCAATACTGAAACCCTGTCAACAACACAGTCACAGACTACATAACTCTGCAACAACAACCAGATCATACTTCATACTATATATGCTACTTGGACGAACCCAACCTGCGTGTATATGCACTTTTACCAAGGACAACCCGCGTACAGATCTACAAATTCTACCTCATAACTTTGCAGCTATTTCAGACATCAGAACATACCCAGATCATAACATCCATAAACATGCGTCAATAGATCTAATCTATCCATAATCAAACCATATAAAGATAATCATTCCAAGCCTTGAGATCCCGTTCCATCATTGATCATCCTTCACATGAGTACAACCTTGAATCAGATCAAGCAAGGCATCACCAACCCATAACTAGCATCTGGATCTCACACTTCATCAGACATTCATCCTTACACTCTCCTTTTGCCTAATCATCTTCTCCTTATATAGGTTAGGTTTCTCTCAATACCATGGTCCAAAACCATGTAGAACCAATACCATGAACCCAATACCTGGGATCAACACTTCGAACCAAATACCATGGACTAATACCAAAATACCATGAACCAAATACCACGGACCAAAACCATGGTTTCTGACATGTACGCGCCTTTCCTTCTGTGAACTTGTGTGTATACGTGTACACGCCTTTTGCTCTGCTAACCTGCGTATATACGCACTTTCATCACGGTCAACCTGCATATACCTCTCTCTTAACCTGATGCATTCTGATCTGTCATCTGAATGAGTTGCCATCAAGGACAACACTTGTATCATACCTCTGAGTGAGTTGCCATCAAGGACAACACTTGAATCATAATGCCAACAATCATTTTGATAGTGATAAGGATATCTCACATTTTGAGGAGACATTAGCAATGCAAGTTTCTCTGAAAAATGAGGATATGACATTATCCTCAATAGTAATTGATAAACCTGTAGGATGGGTAGATGCTTATAGAAGAAAGGGGAAAAAAGAAAAACTGCTAGATATGCATGGTGTTTGATATTAGAAGGGATATGTTCAGATATGTAATCAGGTAGAAAAGGTGCTTAATATGTCATACTTGGTTGGAGGCATGATCTCCCAGGTCAGTTATTTTGGTCCAATGTTAATTACATGTACTCAATGTAATCCTTTTTGTTATTGATACAAAGTTTTGTACGAGCTTACAAAAAAAATGATGGACCAGAGAGGTAAGGAAATCTTGAATTAGAAACTCAAATTGATGTAAACATACACGAATCAAATATTTTTAGGTTTAATTACCTTTCTACATGTAGTTTAGTGGTCATTTGTTATCCTATTCAGCGCTCAGAAAATTATAGATGGAAGTGTATCTAATAGTTTTGTAGTTATCATTATTGTTGATACTGGTGACTTTGTATGTTGTATTGTGTCAAAAGTGATAAATGTTAGGCTGAGTAATAGATACAAATGTAATACACCCTCAATTAGCTATTGATAAATTATTTATGAATATTTTCGTGACTAAATCAAAGTGATTATAAAATATTTTCCATGTTAACTCGCTTAACTTTAAATGCATTATTATTTTATTTTCCAAATGAGAAATTGAAAATCTAATTACATGATATAGTTTAAATTAAATAAAATTTATATTTTTGAAAAAAAAAATCTAAATTAAGTTAAAATTTATTTTCATTTATTTCTTTAAAAAATGGATAAAAAATATTTTCCTTAAAATATTATTAATTACGTTGATAGCTGCGTGTTTATTTGGAATAAAACTTTAAGAGTTTTAATTTAATTATCAATAATTATATATTCTAGATTTTTTTTAGTAGTAGTGACATATCAAAGGTTGATATTTATCTCAAAAGTAGATATGTCCTTTTTGTCCTTCTAATTAAATTGATTAATTAAAAAAAAACATATGAGCATGAGTTATTATTTTTCGGGCATGTGGTATTCTTAAGGCATGATATTGGTCCATGATATTGTAACAAAACCTATTTACAAGTTAAGAATATCCATGATAAAATTGGGTGAATCTCCATGGTTAAGAATCTTATTAATGATAGGGGTGGCAGGAGTGGGAGGCGTAATTTAATGCCCCGAAGAAAAAAGGAACATAGCTTCTCTTAGGGACTAGGATCCACAACAAATAACCAAGAAAAATTATCGGTGATTTGGAAACGTCTTGACCTTTCTAAAGAAAAAGGAATTAAGAAATTGAGGATTTTGGGATATATCTAATTGAGGAAGTTAATCCCTGTGACAACCGGGGTGTCCAATTATCTCCAGGAGTAATTATGGTTGATGGTAGGAATTATGTTGTGCCAATCCCATAATTATCATCATAAATGGGAAAATCTTGGAGATAGAAAGAATCAACCCCAATTTCGGTTGAATTAAGGAGAAGTAATATCAAAGGAAATATGGAGGAACACTATCCCAAAACGTAAGAAGGGAAAGGACAAATGGAAGACTGGAAAATCTTGTGTAACACCCTTCGAAGTAAATGTGCATATAAATAACATATTAGGAATAGAAATACAATAAACATGTCAGCCATCAAAATCCATATATACATCAGTAAATTTGCACATGAAAATCAAGGGAATTATTTTTTTCATTAATAAATGCAATGAACTAAACAGAGATGGGACTACCACATTCCATCCGACCATAGATTAGATGATCCAAGTCTCTCTTCAGCCAATAACTCCCATGCCATATTCCAAGCATGAATGTGGGATCTTAGTGAACACACCAATCAAAAATCATCCATGGCATCTAGAGGCCACCCACCTCAACTCATCAAACAATGATTCCACCTCACGGTCAGACATCGCCAAAAACCATCATTAGATTGGTCTCCATCCAAAGCTTCCAGAACTAGTAACTCAACCTACAACCTATACAGGGCTTCCAGAGCATTTGTCCAACCAAGGCTTCTCGAACTAGTAACTCAACCCACAACTTATACAGGGCTTCTAGAGCATTTGTCCAACCAAGGCTTCCAGGACTAGTAACTCAACCCACCAAGGGCTTCCAGATAGTTTGTTCAATTAGGGCTTCCAGGACTAGTAACTCAACCCAAGCTGTTATAGGGCTTCCAAAGCATTTTTTCAACTAGGGCTTCCAAGACTAGTAACTCAACCCAAGATGTTACAAGGCTTCCAGAGCGTTTTTTTCAACTAGGGCTTCCAGGACTAATAACTCAACCAAGATAAGGAAACATGAGAATCAACCAAAACAAATCAATGAAAGTAAACCCACAATCACCATGGCTATCCAGGAAATGTCAAGTCTAGGCAATCCACTATCAATCCTGACCATCCTCCATGCTAATGATAGATCATAACCAAGAAGCCACATGCATGTGCCATGCATGCCAATACTAGTGAATAAATTATACATGCAACTCGGTACCTGCAAGCAAATTTGATGTAGCTACTAATGCCGATGCCCTCTTGTGCTTTCCTGCTCTTCCTTTGCCTTCTTGCTTCAAGAATCTAAGTATGCCACACCCACAAAGAGTGCTCCAAGAAATATCTAACTCTCCAAGAGTATGAGATAGAGAGATAATAATTAGAGAGCTCCAAATCCAAACTAACAAAAGGTTCACTCTGAAAAGAAGAAGCTTGCCAAATAATCCTCAAAAGCCTTTTTATGAATGAGGCCTCTATTTTCTTCATTTTCCTTCATTTTCCTCCTCACATGCAATGTGTGACCTTTCACCTCCTTTTTCTCCTAATTTCCATTATTTTCCTAATAAATGCTCCAAAATACCTTTTGACCTCCTTAATGCCTTAGCCATTGCCTTTGCTAATTTCCTTAACCATAAACAACCAAATGAACACCCACTAGGATGTCCTGCCCACCATTCAGCTTGAAATATGTGTCCCATCATCCATGGTATTTATATATTTTTACATGGAATTTTCACCGGGGCTATTACAAAACCCTCCCCCTTGGGGGAGCACCATCCTTGGTGTTCAATGATGCCTATAACCAACAAAACTATTGAAATAGAACATATTTCCTATGGAGCTTTATAACACAGCTCATTGTAGTATTTAGAATGACCAACTACTAAAACAAAACATCATGACAACATGACAACATACTGTATAGTGGAGCTTTATAACACAACTCATTACGTTATTTACAATAATCACATATACAAATACACATTTTCTCAACCAGAAAAAAAAAAAAATAAAAAATAATATATATATATATATATATATTATAATAATAGACTTGATGCCTATATTTGCAACAAGGGAATCTAGAGGCTCACACCTCCACCCTCAAGTAATACTAGGATTCACCTCCTTTCCAGGAAGTCTAGAATCCACTGCACAGTCAAATCTGCATCCAATGTGCAGTGAACAGTTATCGACTCATTGTTCCAGGACACAATCCCAATGTGCATCTGATTCCATATGGCAATGCTAATGACCAAAACAAATCCATCTGTGACCTTCCCTTCTCTACTACACAGTCCCTTGGCAATCTAGTCACCCCTTCCATGCAGTCACTCACCTTCCAAGTTTCACTAGCACCCCCATCACGGGCAATTAATCCCTTGGCAAGGCTTCCTCGCATCAGAAGATACAAAAACCAAGGCATATACCTACCTCAACACATCATACCGGTCAAATAATGCTCATGGGAATCAATGGACATTATTGGGTACTAGTTTCCCACAATGGCCCTATTCCTGAAGTGCTTTACCAACATATTGTTTCCTGTTTCAATTCCTTTGTTGCCGCTGCTAATTCTTGTAGTCGATTTCAACCACCCAACCAAGAATTTCATGCATTCCTGTACCAAGCACACAACTTCCATTAGATTTAAAATAAATTGAAATAAATTCACATCATACCTCATTGGTAGCTCATTAATAAGGTACATTTCCAATCCTATTCGCTTCCTGTCACAACAATTCAAACTAGCATACTTGAACAAATCAACATATATAAAGATATCACATCAGGTTAGCTCAAAACACTACCATCATAGGCCAAAATCATAAATCACATGTAACCATCATAAACCAAGATCATAGATCATAAACCAGAATCATAGATCATAAATCAGAATCATAGATCATAAACCATAATCATAATTCACATGTAATCATCATATACCGGAATCATAAATCACATGCATAATAAAACTGAAATACAATACCAATACCTATCCTTCATCAATCCTTATTTCTTCTTGTTCTTTTGTACAGACACCAGATCGGTTGCCACACCCAACAAACACCCAGTGCCTTCTTCTCTACTAGGGTCACATACGCATAGTGTGCATCACACACATACAACCACACCTAACACACAACACCATGCATTACATGCACCTACACTTGACATACAATGCATACACCTACAACTATTGTACAACACAGTGTGTCCATCTATACCCAATGTGTAATACTAGCCAATACATGTACCTACATAGAGTACAACACAACAAGTACACACGTCGCAATACCACGACTACATGATGCACATACATAATACCACATGCCCTCAAAATAGCATGTATGCCATGCACACAATACCACACGTGCACTAGTACCTATGTACAACATGTACACAGTACCACTGGTACACCACACCACCTCCACAATGTGTGCACAACATCACATGTACACGATGTCATATGCACAACATGTACACAATGCCACATGTACACCACACTTGTACAACGTGTACACAATACCACAAGCACGACATGTACACATAAACACATGTACACAACACCACATGCAAGACATGTACACAACACCACCTGCACACATCACCACTTGTACAACATGTACACAGCACCACATGCACACAACGCCACTTGTACAATCATTCACACCACACCATATGTACATAACACCACATGTACAACATGCATGCAACACCACTTGTATATAGCATTTCATTCCCAACATGTTCATAGCATTATCTGTACACAACATTGCATATCCAACATGCATAGAGCACCGTATTCACACACGCGGCATATACATCATGAAGATATTACAATATGTATACAACACCCCATATGAAATATTCACACAACCCTATTTGTACCATCTTGTACATAACATTGCATAAATAACATGTACACATGCTATTTATACACAACACCACAAGTACACACATCATAGATGCAACATGTACAACATATACGACATATGCATAATAGTAGTAACACACACCCAGAACCACACTGACTCTACCAAGAACCCTGCTTTTGATGTCTTATCCATGCTTGTCTTAGCATGTTGCGAACCATGCTACTTTCATTTTGTTGGTGTATCCTTTGGTATAACATTTCCATCACATAGTCATAATATAATCACATAATATCAACTCATAACTACATGATATTGACCTCATATACTTGTCATGACTACTCTTCCCACTTGATTCCTCATGAACAAGGAACCTCTTCATGCCATTTAGTTGTGTAAGCAATTATTCCTTCACAAGAATGATCCCTAACAATCCTTATCAGACAATGACATAGATACATACATACATACATACATGTATAATCATTAGCATAAAACAATCATCACCTTTTCAGACAATGACATACATACATTCATGTATACATATATAAACACCAACATAATGATGATGATAACATAATTACCAGGTAACATAAGGTTTAGGTTAAGAAAAATTCCTTTATTCGTGCAACACATGTGCAACATTGAGAACAATAGTTCCCAACATAGCCAAGGCATATGACACCTCAAATCAATTTACTTTACCTTTTCCTGTTACCTTTCTCATGACTACATTGCTATCATCCATTTACCACAATGGACCCAGCTAGTCCAACTGACTGTCATAGCCTTACCTTCCACTACGCTTACTCATGCACTGAGATTCATCTAAATCTTACATTACCTTTTGGGTACCACATAGCTCTCCCTGAGCTCCATCAACTTTCCTCTTTCCCAACCAATTCCCAAGACTCAAAACAATAAAAGAGAAGACAAAAAAAAACCAGGAAGAAGACCACGAAAACCCATAACAATATGACGCTACAACAAAGTTGCAAGGCCTTGCACAAGACATAAAAAAAACTGAAAATCAAGCTCAAAAGACCAAAAGAACAATATTGACACCATGACTCAATCCCCATGGTTCCCAAGGAAAGCTCAACCTGAGCCAACTTCAAGATTTCATGGCAACCTATCTTTCCATGCAACTCCCTACATCATGTTTCCATAAACACGTAACTGTCAATGTATAATTAATCATAATAATACACCAATTACCTCATCTAATTGTGCCAAGCATGCTACTTGCAACTAAACATATCCACGCCATCTCTCAAGGGACTCCAATCCTTTAAAATATCCACCTGTAGCTAAAGACTAGCTAATAAACCTGTTAAGTGCATGTTCATGAATATAGCACATATCCACATAATGTTAGACAAAATCAAGGTTAATAAGACTTCCTGTGTGCAAAGCACTCATTCATTTGAAATTAGAGTTTCCAAACATAGCCAAAGGAATTGTTTCCCAATTCCTTTCTTTTACCTTTTTACCTTGTTGGAATCGAGGCTTGCTATATGTTGTCACACCACTCAACCATTAGTTATATAGACACATCAACTATTACCTTGTCATGCTAATACCAAGCATGTTACCTTGCAGCTACTAACACATGTCAACCACATGTTCCAAATATCAAGACAATCATATCTATTAATTTGAAATCAACCATTACCAAGACTAACAATCATTTCATAATCCATAGTCAACTCATAGTCATCAGTCATAATACTACAACTATCACCTACTATACTCAAGTACATATCAACTGTCTCAACACATATATTTTAGTATAATCATCTTAAAACAAGATCATTTGAACACATACTCATATTATCCAATTCCTCAAACATTCATACCATGTTAAATAAATAAGCTAGATGACATAATCAATAGTCAAGCACCAAATATATGACATAAGAAACTGATACCTTAATGTATCTCAAGGGAGGTGATCTTGTCTGCACAATCAATCTAGTTAACACACTATAAATTTACAACACATCAGCTCAAGCACTCATAAGATCATGATATCCATAACAATATCTAACTAGCATGTTGACATCGTAAAATCATACACATATGCAAAGTCAATCTAGATTAGTATGACCCCATTTCACAAATATGTCAGTTCACTTGAATATTGCAACCATAACCATCTGCATAGGTCAATCCAAGTTAACACAATACATATAACATCAAGGTCTTCAAGGCAATGAACATAACCATCACGCATATGACCAATCCAAATTATAAAATCAACATCTAAATGAAAGGACCATAATCATTAAGTTAATAGCATGTAACAACAATAAGCTATATATCATAGTCATCAACAACATATAACATAATCACTAGGTTATCCAGTATAAAACAACAATAGAAATGCGTACAACTACAGGTTACTATCATTCTTGGCTATCTGACACATGTGCATATAACCACACTAATCATCTAACATCTATCATGAATGTAACCATAACATCAAATACATGTTCATAAACTTAATGTATATAACCCTAATGCATATAATAATCCTAAACTTACATACCTTCAAGCCAAACATACACTACCTATATGACGATCTGCTCTTATCCCAAAGTGTAATGTTGCAACCTCATTATGATGATCTACATCCCTTTCTCTATCTCAACTAGCTCATTAGCATCATAACAACCAATAGCATCATCATGACCTAAATTTCATACAATGGCTTCACAAGGCATGTTTGACCTACTAGACATGCATAATCATAACCATGACCATACATGCATAACAACAACCATTACTCCATCATACACATTGCCATATGCAACTAGCAGTATGCATAAGCAATGCCAAATCAACTACACCTATGCATAAATGCATGTAGTCAAACATAAGCGATCAATTCTTGTAATCAACCTACACGACTGATACATGTAATCAAAATATCCAAAAATGTAACCCAACATACAAGGATGTAAGTAGGTATCATGAAATCAACATGTAAGCAACATATAATTCATACATAGTTAGTCACATGTTCCGAAAATCAAGACATTGTGTCCATTAATTTGAAATGAGCATTCACCAATACTAACAACCTATAAGCATACCCCCTTCCTATCCATGGTCCACACTAATGTAGAAGGAGGAAGCTACTGTAATGGCCCATCTCCAATGTCCAATTATGGAAATGGGATCTCCGAAGCTCTACTAAATTTAACCACACTTGAAAAGAAATTGATTTTTATTTCTCATACATTTGTATGAGACTAAGTCAAAAACATTGCACTTATTTCACTTATAACATAATAACTAAAAACATTCCGCTTTTCCATTTCCTTACATGCAACTTTTCAAATTCCTTGCATGTAACCTTTCAAATTCCCTACATGCAACTGTTCAAATTATTTGCATGAAAATAGGCACATATCAACTACATCCATATTATCATACTACAATACTTAGATCCCATCCAAGAAAAATAACATTTTCTTCAAACAATTACCATACTTTTACATTTTTCTTCAAACAACTACTATACTATTACATTTGCATGTAAGCATTTCTTCAAACACTTTACATGCAAACTAATATAGCAAACTATTTTCATACAAGTAAGCATATATCAACTATAAGAATACTATTACACATCAATACTATCCCCAACCACAAACACCATACTCAATGGGGCATTTTATCAAACAGTTTGTATGCAATTAATCATTGAACCATTTAGGCATTTCATCAAACACTTTTCATGCAAACTAATATAGCGAATGATTAAATTCATATATCCTAAATTGTAGTAGTACAAGTTATGGAAACTGAACCATATGATTAGTGGTATTTTCTCTCACTATGGTGCAAGTTTCAAATTTTGAGATTTCATAGATGAAAAGTTATAAGAAAATACCAACAAAATCCTATTTGGTGCACAATTATAGGAGTATCCAGAAATCTCTACTTCCACTGGTCGTATCTCCTAAAATATAGTGAATAAAGATCTGAATTTTTTATCACAATATCAGTGGGATTTCCCCTCATTGTGGAAAAATTTTCAGCTCCTGAGAGTGCACAGAAGAAACGTTATAACAAAAATTTTAGTGTGACCTGTTTGACGCCTGATTTTATGAGCATTCAGAAGGCTCGACTCCCTCTACTCATATCTCCTAAAATAATGCGACCCAATATCTGAAATTTTGACCACATAATCAATGATATGTACCATTAATGTGGACAATATTTCAGATTCTGAAAGCCTACAAAGGATGAGTTATTGCATAAATTCCAACATGACTTGTTTAAAGGTGCATTCGGGAAGGTCATCTTCCTTAGATCATATTTCCTAAAGTATTGTGAACCAATATATGAAATTTTTACCACATTATCAGTGGGATGTATATTCAATATGGACAAATTTTCAACTTCTAATATGCCACAAAACAAAAGTTATAACAGATGTGACAGAAAAGGTCTAAAATTTAACCTTTGTTCTTCATTTCAGCTATGATAGAGCCCATCCAGTCCAACTGTTTGAAACATGCTCTGATACCACTCTGTAACACCTTCCAGGGTAAATGTGCATACAAATAACATAATAGGAATATAAATACAATAAACATATCAACCATCAAAATCCATATATACATCAGTACATTTGCACATGAAAATCAAGGGAATGAATTTTTCCATTAATAAATGCAATGAACCAACTGGAGATGGGACTACCACGTTCCACATGACCATAGATTGGATGATCCAAGTATCTCTTAAACCAATGACCCCCATGCCATATTCCAAGCATGAATATGGGATCTCAGAGAAAATATCAATCAAAACTCATCTAGGGCTTCTAGAGGCCATCCACCTCAACCCATCAAACAGTGATTCCACCTCACGGTCAGACATCACCAAAAACCATCATCAGATTGGTCTCCATCCATGCCTTCCAAGGTGTTACGCTGAAAT
>APFE030618369.1:0-12522 GCA_000404065.3 Pinus taeda
CATCGCCAAGTTTTTGTGGTCAGCAGCTAGAGGGGGGGAAATTTCACCTCATCAAGCTAGACTCTCTGACTTATCCTCAAGATTTAGGTGGTTGGGACCTTAGGGGCATGAAACGATTTAATTTAGCACAACTTTCTCGTAATATTTGCAAGGATTTTAATGTCGAGGTATGTGGTGCAATTTTGTCAAAGGAAAATACTTGCAACAATAATATTTGGAGGATTGGGTCTCCAATGGTGCACCTACAAAGCGTAGGATCTCATATATATGGAGTAGTTGTATGTCAGCAAAAACCTAGCTTTGTGGTAATATGAAGTGGCAAGTTGGTAATCTTGTTAAGATCCATTTAGGGGTGGACATGATCAAGGGATTGAATGGTAACCATATTCTCTCCCCTCAAATCTTAATCACTCTACACCATTTGGGATTTTGATTTTTAGCAGATTTGATAAATTGGCTCCCCTAGGTCTGTCTTTTTCCTTCTTGTCCACACTCTTGGGATTTCTACCTTAATTTCGTATTTGAATGTGAATGGGAGTCGTATAGACTTAAACTTATTGAGGCGGGTATTGAGTTAAAAGACAACCATGATTTCCTTGCTTGGGGTGGGTGAGCTATTGGAGACAACATTGCAACCAAGGAAATTTATTCATATATTTCAGGATCTCCTTCTCCTAGCCCATATGATGAATAGATATTTCCTATGTGGAAATGGGAAATCCCCTTGAAGATTAAATGTTTTTCCTAGCTGACCTTGTTTAATCGTATCTTGGCATGGGAGAACTTGATGAAAAGAGGTCTTCAAGGTCTGGGGCATTGCCTTATCTACTAATTAGCATTTGAGGATATTTTTCATTTGTTCCTAGATTGCCCTTTTTCAAAGGCCATTTGGGACCATGTTTGGAACTGCTTCAACTTCATATTTATAGGGTTTGTCCCTCTATCTATGAGTGCTTGATGTATTGGACCATGAAGCATAGATCATATAAAGAACTCCCTATGTATGTTCTATAAGGGATCTAGTATTCTAGGAATGCCTTTGTTTTTAAGAATTGACTTCCTGATTGTCATTCTACCTGTGTCTAAATTGTTGGATATTTTTTGGTGATTGGCCCATGGATCCCAAGGTCTCCTCAATGTTCAATTATCTTTCAGGATTTGGGATCTTTTTTTCCTTTGCCTTCTTTGATGGATCCTCTACTGAATTACTATGTGGTTTTGGATCCCTTATCAAACTCTACCCCAATAAGCAAATTTGTTTCTTTTAGAATGGTGGGGTTGCCACAAGTTTTCGAGTAGATATCGCTGCAATGTGGGGCCTAATTTAGAACGTTGTATGCCTTATTACCAATTCCATTAAGATAGATGAAGATTCTAAAGTCATCATTGATTGGTTGTAGGGAACAACTCTCTTGGGGTCCCTCTACTTCACCACTGGATGGCTAACATTGCTACTCTCCATTCCTCCTTCGAGGACTTATCCTTCCTCCATGTGTACAAGAAATGTGGTTGCACATGCTCTGTCGAAATGTGGAATCTCCCTCCTCCCTGATAGAATATTTTGTGAGCACTTGGTTGACGATTCCATTCTTCGTTCGGGATCCTTTGAGATTTGAAGGCCCTTGGTTTCTCCATGGACTGTCAAGGCACTCAAATATATCTATGCCATTGTTTGGGTGTGACATGGATGTTGTTATTGTGTTTTCATAGTTTTATTTGGTTCTCCCTGATTTGCTCTATTTTTTTCAGCTCTCAATATCTCTCAGTTTTGATTTCTCTTCTACTGGCCATTATCTTCATTCTCTGATTATGTATCTTCACATTTTCTCAATCATGAAAGACAATTTTTTTCCTCTCAAAAAAAAAAACCAATGCAGCGAAGTCATTTTAGACAACATTCATTCAAGTGGTTTAAGTGGTACAATGTTGGATACAAGATGTCTAACGGTGAGGAGAGGTAAATTGTTTGAACTCACTTGACTAACATATTTTGGGATATTGTTATAATATGCAATAGACATAAAGATGCTCGAGGAAATTTTTAGCTCGACAAACAATCCATTTATAAATATCGATGCACATAAAATGGTCTTTTTGAAGATGTCTAGCTTATTTTTGGGTGCCTATATGCCATATAGAATATTCACCACCAACATTATAATGACAAGACCGATATTTAGTGGACATTTTGTTTTCCATACAATTTTAATAACCAAAAATAGAATGATGAAAGACGAATGAAAATTGGGTGAAGCTCATAAGCCTTTTTTTCCCAAAATGATCACAGTGATGCATGATCATACTTGCTTTGTTGGTAGTTTCGTTGATTAAATAATTGGCCTTATAAATTAGAGGTTTACCCTTTCTATAAGTTGAACTAAGTGTGGGCTTATTGTCATTTGGTAAAAGGTGTCTATCATATAAATCTATTGATTATGAGTTTAATAGGGTTTAAGCATTGAACAGTGCACAAATTCGACCAGATATGGATGGAAGATTAAGTTCATTGTCTATAAGTGTGTTTGTTCAAATCCTCTTTCAATGTGTAACACATAGATTATTTAATCTGGATGTCCAAGTATTCTAATGCTCCCGCATAGATTATTTGATCTAGATGACCATGTATTCTAACTCTCCAAAGTTTGAGACTTGAGTTCTATCTTGAGTGAGAGCATTGGTCCCACTTCTCCTTTCATTTTTGCTACATTGTGATTCAAAATGGAAAAATAACTGTGATACCTCATTGGTTCTCCAATAATCAAATATCCATACAAGGGCATTAGGTCTAGTGGTATGATTCTCGATTTGGCTGGCATGAACGCGCTATTGAAACTAATATTATTTTGTTATACAACAAGGGCATTAGGTCTAGTGGTATGATTCTCGATTTGGCTGGCATGAACGCGCTATTCAAACTAATATTATTTTGTTATACAAGGTAGGTTGATATGTTGTTATACGTTTTCAGCCCAGCATTAAAAAATAAATAAATAAATAAAAAAATAAAATAAAATAAAATAAAATTATTTATAAATGAAAATGTGATAATAAATTGGTTCACTGATTATTGAAACTTGGCAAAGACATATAAAGCTCAATGAAAAGATACTAATAGAGACCAAGTTTGTAAATTGGAATTTATATAAACATATTATCATCTTAAATTTACATGAAAGCTATAGTATATAAATTTAAATTTTACATGAAAGCTAATAGGAAAATAATGAGTTGTTTCCTCTAGTTTTTTTGAAGTTGTTTCCTCTAGTTTTTGAAAAAAAATAAAAAATTATTAAGAATAATTATGAAAACCATCCTGAATTCATTTTTAAATAAAAAATACTGTAATATTCTTCAAATTTATAATTAATAGAATATTAAAATAATATTTAAAAATCATAAAAACTACTTATACTTAAATTTTAAAATGAAATTTTGAAAAAAAAAATCAAGTGAAGAAAAAATAGAAGATTCATAGCTCAGAGTTCATTATGAAAATAATATGGTTAAATTAAAAAAAAAAACTTAATATAACACGGCAAATTATAAATTTGGCTTCTTGATTACTTTGCATAGTTTTACAAAGAGGCTAGAAAAAATTGTTGCTCTTCTTATTAAACAAATTGTTGCTCTTCTTATTAAACTGACATTAAAAAGTGATTTAAAATATATAAAGATAGCATTTTTTTTCTCTTTGGAAAAAAAGAGATTGAAAATAATATTATTTTGTTACACAAGGTAGGTTGATTTGTTGTTACAAGTTTTCAAGTCAAACATAAAATGTATATTATGTGTGTGTTTTTTATTAAATGTGTGAGTATAAATTTGGCTACGTGATTACTTGCCTAACTTCACAAAGGAACCAGATAAAACTCAAGAAATATTTATTAATGCAGACTAAATTTTCTACCATTCTCATCAATTTAAATTTAGGTGAAGACCAAGAGGAAACAGCTCAGTTGTTTTCCTTTTGGTTTTAATAAAAGAAAGAAATAAAGATATTAATGAAACACTTAATTAAAATAAAATTTAAAATTGAAATTAATTTAAATTTATTTTTATTAAAACAGATAAAAATGACTCAAAATAATCAAGTTAAAATAAAAATAAATTTACCTATGTTTTTATACATGCAGCTAATAAAGCAATTAAAAATTGTATATTGAAAGTAGCATATGAATCTGTATAAAAAGAAATTAAAAATCAACAAAAATTACATTGAAATTAGAATGTGAATTGGGATAAAAGGTGATTAACATTTGATAAAATTACTGCTTACATTTTAAATACAACTAATTTTATTACTAATTTTATTTGGTTCGATTTCAGAAATTGTATTAGTGTGATTGTAAACTTCATTGTTATAGGGCATTTTTAAGTTGATTGTAGATTTCTGGAATACGAGTGACCAGGTCTATTTGTGTTGGATTCCCAAATATACTGGAAATCTGCAATCGACTTAAACTCACTAAGGTAGCCAATCTGCCAACGAACAAATCCAAAGGTTGTATGTGAATTATCATCTCCATAAATTCAAATATAAGCATAAACCTAAACCTATAACAGTAAGCCATCGATTAATGTGACCTGTTGTCGCATTCCCTTGGCTTTTCCCGCTATAAAAGTTGCATGATATATTTCTTCTTCCATTCCGTTAACCACCCATTTACTGCAATTTTCTTCGTCTAGAACATTCTTTATGCAATGAACAATAATGTTTGCCAATAAGCATCGTAAATCATAGATTGCATTATCTGAATGAGCATCCACTGCTTTCCATGTTTTGTGCAAATTAAATTTCAGAGTTGCAGTCATCCATTCCTTAGAGTCGTACCTATCTATGCTTCGTGCTGTTCCTTGTTTTGAAAGTTGTTCCATTTCATGTACGAGTGGCTTGATCTTCAGTTGCAGTAAATGGTTAGACTATTTATTCCAAATGTGCGGGAGAGTGTCAAATTATTTTTCCGCCGCTAGACTAACTAAATTGAGTTCCGGATCTGAATTGTTCACAAAGTACATGAAGTCCAATGCTTGGAAATATACATTCATAGTGTCATCAATTACATCAGAATTAGTACCTTACTCACAAACGTGGCTCATACAATATATCAATGACATTGTTCTCATTTTCCAAGACTTGGGCATCAATGACATTGTTCTCATTTTCCAAGACTTGGGCTGTGATTTATCTTTGTCTTCTTGGAAGTTAGATTATGAATCCTGCAATGGCCACGGTCTTCCCATCCATATTCATTTCATTACATTACACCACGATCGATTCAACATACTCGAGAACGATCGCTTTTCCCATAGAAAATTTCTAGACAATAGGAATGATTTCCCCATAATAGTAGCATCCCAAAGTCTATTTATGAAACCTCTCCCAGTAAAATAAACTAGCATTTGCACCACATGTTGCAAAGGAAACCCGGTAAGACAATCAAGAAGAATGGCACTTGATATTGCAAATTATCATTAAATGTTGGAAAGAGCATCATGATAATTTATATGAAATCTATAGAGTTTTGAATTTATCATTTCATCCAATAATCCTTAGATACGCTGCCCACTGTTCATCCTTGGTCAACTCTAGATGTGATGTTGGGAGAAACAATTTATAGTTAGAATATCAAGTTACCTATAATGCAAATCAAGCAAGCACACCCATGAGAGGTTTTCACACTAGTACTTTACTTCCTCCTCATCATAGCTTTTCACACCTCATGGAGCTGCCTCTTGACTACTTTACCTTTCAATATAGTGTCACTATATCCCGTTATTCATCCACTCACAATGATGTTGTGACATTGGCCCACCATGAAACAGTTCAGGCCTAACAAGGCAAGTCTTGCAATTTCATTACTTGAACTATACGTTGCTTGTGGGCTGCAAAAGCATCATTATTCCATTAATTACCAAGTTCATGATCTAACATCCACTTCATAATTTACCGCTATTGCAAAAACAAATTTTAAAATAAAAATACATTCCTCCTTTCTGAAGCTGCCTTTTGCTGCTTTCAACTTCAATTTAACATATGCATCACCTGGGAAATTTGGTTTCTATTGTACAAATACACAAAAGCATGTTTAAAAACATTTCGCTATATTACAAATAGGTCCAAATATGCAATGCATATTTCCCTACTACAAGCTCCGTCCAACATAGCTAGCTGGTACATAAGTTTTACCCCCATTAAGATTTTAAAAAAATATTGTGGATCAATAGTATTTAAGATTGTGAATCAATAGTATTTTTCAAAATAGAGAAAAACTATCGGTTACATAATACCTAAAAAGCAAGGAATGCTCTTTCAACAGTGGATTATCCATAAATTTATAATCCACATTCATTTTCAATTTAGCTTTTACACCCTAGTTTGCTTACATTTTCTCGACATCCCTTGCAATTTGAAGATATTGGAGGTTTATCAAGGTCAGCACTGGTATTTATATGACGTGAGCTACTCATTCTGTGGCCAGCCTGTATTTGAGCATTTCTTTTCACAACCCTCAGTCTTTGTTTGTTTGTTGCTTACCACAAGGACTGCTATACGATCTCAGATTACTATGGTGAGCTAATAGCTTTATTTTATGGGGTCGTTCTATTGTGTATTATTTTTCATCATCAGCATCATTATATTTATATTTAGCATTCTCAGTGTTTGCATAACATTAAGATCTACATCTATTACAAAAAACAATGTCACCAATGATCACAAGTCATAAATAATAACAAATAAAACTAATGGATTCATAATAATGGAGTACATATTATGAATTCCAACAAAAGAATATATTTAGAAAGCGAGCCAAGAATAACTTACTCCCATCATCATCCATGCAATCAAAGATCTTAAATTCCAGGCACATACAAGCAGCATAAAACCATGCAGTCACAAACAAGCTCAAAATCAAGGTATCGATACCAATTAGAATTGTATCAATTTCTTCCAAAGACAAACAATGTTCCTTTTATATTCAACTTTGTTCTGTTTCTCAATGTTCTTGAAGGTGAGATATCATTTGGTCATGGAAGAAACCCTGAATTAAGCATAAATTATATGACTAGGTGGTGATAGTTGGGGGTGAAATCTGATCCTAGCGGGAGCCTGTAAAGAGAAGAAACATGATTGCAAGATTTCTGCATAATGAGAATGATCAATATGTTGCACTGTCTTCACGAAAGAATATTACTGTTCAGCTATCAAATTGAAAAAGTGCCAGAAAATTTCATGTGCCCCAAGCTGGTGAGTTTAATCTTATCTAAAAATCCATTAATTTATCCTATTCTTGAGAAATTTCTAATCAAGCTTTCTTGATCTCTCCCATACCCAAATAGAGTCACAGGAAACATCGGTCACTCAACTCACATTGCTTGAATTTCTCACATTGAGTTCTACTAACATCAAGGAATTGCCTCCAGCTATATGCAGTGTTTCTAGGCTTCAATTCTAGGATCTTTTAGACTGCAAAGTCTTAACATCATTGCCAAGTGAGATGTCTAAACTCACTTCGTTGAAAAGACTACATTTGAGTATGGGTATGGAAAAAACTTTGAATGATCCCACAAATGTTGTGGCTCTGAAGGATCTCACAAATCTTATAGAGCTCCGTTGAATTTGATGCACTAGCAACCATAATGGGAAATTGGCCAGAAATGAGGCATTTATATTTGCATCACATAAATAGGAATAATCTTAAGTACAATCTCCCCGATGAGATGCAGAAGATGAAGAAGTTGCAAAGTCTTCTATTGGATGATCACTCATTCAGCTCCAATCCACAATATCGAGTACACATAAGTCTGATGCCACTATTTGTTTATCCTTTGGTTTTTAGATGCTACGAGTACGAAACATAATTTATTGATCCATTATCTAATTAAAAAGATTGTAAATTTTGTTATACAACTAACAACAAATATGTACTCATTTCAAAAATGGAAACCTCAATTTTGTTTGAAAATCAGGGATACAGATTCTATTTAATTTTCATTTTTCTACAAGCTCTGAATAATTTAAGGGCTTGTCTGACCCATATATACACAACAATGGATTTTGTTTTTTGTTGTTGTCGTCTTGAATCAAGTGTTAGATATGGCTTTTAATATTGTATATATATCTGTTCAAATCTAGATACGTTGAGGTTGAAATTTATCCAAAGTCCAGATGTGAACTAAGTACCGTATTAATGTGTGGACACAAATATGCTTTGAAACTAGATAGGTTGAGATCCATATTGATTCAATGAAAATCATCAAGATCTTGTAGTGGGGATA
This sequence comes from Pinus taeda, assembly GCA_000404065.3. NCBI lineage: Eukaryota > Viridiplantae > Streptophyta > Pinopsida > Pinales > Pinaceae > Pinus > Pinus taeda. The sequence continues at coordinate 8,278 of APFE030618369.1, forward strand.
GGACCATATACAATTTGTGGTCTTGATGTAACTTTTCAATCCAAAATCTGGGTTTTAAAAGAATAACACAACTTGAACCTCTGAATTGAAAGACTCTTGGATTGAAACAAACTTCAACACACTCTTTTTCTCGTACGTTTTGCTTCACAACGATAAATAAATGGACCGAAGTTGCGTAGGAATCTCATATTATTTTTTTTCTCATGCTCACACTCAGACCACACACCCTGTGATTCGACCCTCTTGAGAACATAAACACTCGATTCACCAAGGAAATTGTTAGATTTAATAAGACTAACATAGCTCATACTCAGAAATTCGATTCAACCATCACATGAACAATATAATAACATTCACACAACTAATAATAGTAGAATGACAGAGGTGTTATAGGATCCACAATTCACTGTTAATTACAACAGCAAAAGGAATAAAGTTTCGACCCAATTTAGAACTTGAAGAATATGGTTCTAAGGGGTTTCAATTAACACATATGTATGCTTCATGAATCGACCCAAGCTTCAACGAAATTTCAACTTGTAACCAAAGAATATGTACCAATTAGAATTGTATCAATTTCTTCCAAAGACAAACAATGTTCCTTTTATATTCAACTTTGGTATGTTTCTCAATGTGCTTGAAGGTGAGATATCATTTGGTCATGGAAGAAACCATGAATTAAGCATAAATTATATGACTGGGTAGTGATCGCTGGGGATGAAATCTCATCCTAGTGGGAGCCTAAGAGTCTTAGCCTGTAAAGAGAAGAAACATGATTGCAGGATTTCTGTATAATGAGAATGATCAACATGCTACATTGTCTTTGCAAAAGAGTATCACTGTTCAGCAATCAAATTGAAAAACTGCGAGAAGAGAAGGTTTCGTGTGCCCCTAGCTGGTGAGTTTAATATTATCTGAAAATCAATTAATTTATCCTATTCCAGAGAACTTTCTAATCAAGCTCAATGCTTTGAGGGTTCTTGATCTCTCCCATACCCAAACAGAGTCACTGCCAACATCAGTCACTCAACTCACATTGCTTGAATTTCTCACATTGAGTTCTACTAACATCAAGGAATTGCCTCCAACTATATTCAGTGTTTCTAGGCTTAAATTCTTGGATCTTTCAGATTGCAAAGTCTTAACATCATTGCCAAGTGAGATGTATAAACTCACTTCGTTGAAAAGACTACAATTGAGTATTAGTATTGAAAAAGCTTTGAATGATCCCACATATGTTGTGGCTCTGAAGATTTCACAAATCTTATAGAGCTCCATTTAGTCTTATTTTCATAATTTGATGCACTAGCAATCATAATGGGAAATTGGCCAGAAATGAGGCAAAATTGTTAGATTTAATAAGACTAGCATAACTCATACTCAGAAATTCGATTCAACCACCACATGAAAAATATAATAACATTCACACAATTAATATTAGTAGAATGGCAAATACAATAACATTCACACAATTAATATTAGTAGAATGACAAAGGTGTTATAGGATCCACAATTTACTGTTAATTACAATAGCAAAAGGAATTGAGTTTCGACCCAATTTAGATCTTGAAGAATATGGTTCTAAGGGGCTTCAATTCACACATACATATGATTCATGAATCGACCCAAGCTTCAACCAAATTTCAACTTGTAACCAGAGAATATGTAACAATTAGAATTGTATCAATTTCTTCCAAAGACAATCAATGTTCCTTTTATATTCAACTTTGGTCTGTTTCTTAATGTGCTTGAAGGTGAGATATCATTTGGTCATGGAAGAAACCCTGAATTAAGAATAAATTATATGACTGGGTAGTGATAGTTGGGGATGAAATCTGATTCTAGTGTGAGCCTAAGAGAGCCTGTAAAGTGAAGAAACATGATTGCAGGATTTCTCCATAATGAGAATGATCAACATGCTACACTATCTTTGTGAAAGAATATCACTGTTCAGCTATCAAATTGAAAAACTGCCAGAAGATTTCATGTGCCCCAAGCTGGTGAGTTTAATCTTATCTGAAAATCCATTAATTTATCCTATTCCGGAGAAATTTCTAATCAAGCTCGATGCTTTGAGGGTTCTTGATCTCTCCCATACCCAAATAGAGTCACTGCCAACATCGGTCACTCAACTCACATTGCTTGAATTTCTCACATTGAATTCTACTAACATCAAGGAATTGCCTCTAGCTATATGTAGTCTTTCTAGGCTTAAATTCTCGGATCTTTCAGACTGCAAAGTCTTAACACCATTGCCAAGTGAGATGTCTAAACTCACTTCGTTGAAAAGACTACATTTGAGTATGGGTATGGAAAAAGATTTGACTGATCCCACAAATGTTGTGGCTCTGAAGATCTCACAAATCTTATGGAGCTCCTTTTAGTCTTATTTTCATAATTTGATGCACTAGCAATCATTATGGGAAATTGGCCAGAAAAGAGGCAAAATTGTTATATTTAATAAGACTAGCATATCTCATACTTAGAAATTTGATTCAACCATCACATGAACAATATAATAACATTCACACAACTAATATTAGTAGAATGACAGAGGTGTTATAGGATCCACAATTTATTGCTAATTACAATAGAAAACGGAATTGAGATTCGACCCAATTTAGATTTTGAAGAATATAGTTCTAAGGGGCTTCAATTCACACATATGTATGCTTCATGAATCGACCCAAGCTTCAACCAAATTTCAACTTGTAACCAGAGAATATGTAACAATTAGAATTGTATCAATTTCTTCCAAAGACAAACAATGTTCCTTTTATATTCAACTTTGATCTGTTTCTCAATGTGCTTGAAGGTGAGATATCAATTTGGTCATGGAAGAAACCCTGAATTAAGCATAAATTATATGACTGGGTAGTGATAGCTGGGGATGAAATCTGATCCTAGTGGGAGCCTAAGAGAGCCTGTAAAAAGAAGAAACATGATTGCAGGATTTCTGCATAATGAGAATGATCAGCATGCCAAAACAACTCCAAAAATCCCCTGTCTCGGGGTCAACTACAAATTCGCCATCCTCAATTGTAGCCACTTCACACTTCCCATCATGATAATTATCTTTGATATATTGAAGAACCTCTAATATTTTAGCCTTCTCTTGAGAGGATGAGTTGGATCCATTAAACTGAAATCCTTTGGATTTTGTATCTTCTTTCGTTGATGTTGTTGTTGCCAATGGAATGCTCATGACACATCATATTAGTGTTGCTCTCATCTAAGGCATGTTTTGTTTTTTTCTAGTTGGCAATTGTATGTTTATACTATACAATTTTTTTAACAGGTAGAAAGTTGGCTTTATACCATCAATATTCCTCGGCTTTATGCTATCAATATTCCTTTGCTTTAAGTTAACCAAACCAATAAATAATGGGGCATGTTGATTCCCTTCAGATGGTATAAGAAGCGTTCAAGAGAATAAAATGTTCTAAATTTTTAATTCTAGCAGCAGTCAAAAGGTGTTTCCGAATATGGCTAATGTTGGCCAGCCTGGGGCGCTGCTGGCGTTTTGAGGAACAATTAGTTTGGAAAACTGATTGACATCTTTTCATGTGATTGAATTTGGAAAGGGCAACTATCTTTTCGTTGGAAATGAAATTTTAGAGTATAAAGGTGTGGATGATAGGTGTCTATTTCTTTCTATAAAACCTAACAGTTAGGCATCTTCGCCATAAACTGAAAGAACATGACTCTGGTATTCATTTGAGTTAGACTAAAGAACCCATTTAAGTTGAGAAATCAAATAACTTTTTCTGTAATTAGGACTTTCTTATAGTTAGCCCATTGATAGTGTGTATTCAAATCAAACAGAAAAACCCATTGATAGTGTTTATTCAGGTCAAACAGAAAAACTTATTTGTGCTGATTCATACAATTTTGATTAACACATTCGTATGCTTGGTGATTCCTATTAAGATCCATTGTTGCTGGTAAGAATTCAGGGCACATCAAAGAACTTAATTGTAATGGCTCAGCCTGGCTCGAAACAATTTAAAAAAGAAAAACAAATTGTATCTATGGAGGCAATATTAAAGAGTCTGTTTTAAAGAATCCATCTAGGGCTTACCTCAAGATACATATCCAAGGCTCTATAAAGCACATCACAGGAATCTATGGCATTATCTGTCCATGATTCAAGAAGCAACTGAAATTTGTAGGGCTTGAGATTGACATCGGGGGCCACCTCCGTAATATACTTGTTCATGAGGCTACCCGCCCTCTTCAGCCGAC
>APFE030618370.1:0-17685 GCA_000404065.3 Pinus taeda
GTTTCCTTTAGAAACAAAAAAAATCTCTTATCCCCAGTTATATGTTTGGAGTAACCACTCTCCACATTCCATACTATTTCCATATTTTCATGTCCAATTCTCCGTATCTTTTCAAAAATTTGGTTTCCAAGGGTTATGAAACTTAGATGGATACTCAAAGATGTTTCTCTACTCACTTTTCTTGTGCCCAAATTTACTACATTTGGAATATTGAAAATTATTCACTAGGGGATAAAAGGTATTTTAATCTCTAACTGTAGAGTTCTAAGATATAGAATTATGGTACTTATTGTATCTAAAATTTTCATCTCTTTAAACTTTGATCTTTCTACAATGACAATATAGTTCTAAGATATAGAATTATGGTACTTGTTGTATCTAAAATTTTCGTCTCTTTAAACTTTTATCTTTCTACAATGAAAAACCTTATGCCTGAGGATGTGAAATTTATAACGATGACCATAAAATATATGAGAGTACATGAAGTTGGAAATTTCATGAATTTTTTCATGAAGGTACCTCTGTTGTCTACTTGATTGATTCATTCTCAATTGGTGTGTTTCCTTGGAGCATATGGAGTTATTATTCCAGTGATGGGATCATCTATGGCTTGCTCTCTTTTTGTCTTCATTGGTTACTTCTTGATACATCTTTTCATAGCGCTAAGATTTCTTAAAACCCGTGGACCTGTAGTTCATATTTCCCATAGAAGATTTCTATTTTCTCGAGTATCCCAAGATTGTTTTGTTTCCTAAAGGCCTCTTACTACTTAGAATCTGATCAATATTTCTTGATCCTTCTAGAAAATTTTATGCCTTTCTCAGTATTCATTTTCCCAAAATTCATTCTAAGAGAGATTACCTCTACCTCAAGGCTCTGATATTTCTCTTCTCATTCGTGGATCAAACCTTGAAGAACTTCTTCAAGTTTGAATTTCATGGAAAAAATATCATCTTTAATGTTTTTAAGATTGTTTGCTTACTTACCTTGAAAAACTCATATTCTAATTGCTTGTTCTCTTCTTCTAGTTTCTCACATGTTCCTTGTTTTTCTTCAAATTCAACTACTCCTTCTTATTAAGAGAATTGATGAGTTCCCCTTCAAATTCAACTACTCCTTATTCTTCCTCTTCAGAGACAATAATATTGTCTTTCTTGGAGTAAATACTTATATGAATCATCGTCCAATGATTTTTCATTCTCCAACTCTAGTGTTCAACTATCCTCTTTGGTTTCCCTTTCTGCTCCTTGGTCTTCTTGGAGACTTTGAATGTTGCCTCCTAGGTTTATACTTCTGTCTTCCTGCTCTCATCTCATAGGTTGTCAGAGTACCAAGAAACTAATCCATCTTGAGATTCTTTCAATTAGCCATTCTTCAATAGTAGAGACTTTGGCATTAAATATCATGGGTAGGGATTTTAAGATATTTTGAAAAATCATATCTTCCTTGACTTCCTCAACAAGTTCTCTAATCATATTGGTTACTTCATCAACTCTAAGAAACTATTTTAATATGATTTCTTCTTCACTCATGATTAAGCTTTCAAACCTCATTCTAAAGGTTTGACTTTTGGCCTGCTCCAGTTTGTCATCAGCCTCATGTCTCCAATTGAGTTTCACCCACACTTCCTTGGTAGACTTACAATGCATAAAATTTATGATTTCAGATTGATTAAGACCATAAAGAATGGAATTATTGACATTAGCATTATTTCCATACAATTTATTGCCATCTACATAAGTGGTAGGGACATTAAGGACATCATAATCTACTATTAAATAGCTCCAATAATATACTCCAAGAGACATAACATAGGCTCCCATCTTAACTTTCCAGAAGGCATAGTTTGCCCCATCAATGACTACTTATCTTGCTTGAGTAAGAATCTTGGCTCTCTTTCCTAGACATAATTCCTTATGAATCAACAACATAAGTCATTCACAAGTTGCTATAGATTTAAATAGGAATGAAGAAAACTATATAGATAACCATAAATACAGAGGTATAACAGAAGTAATACTTCATTTCATTAATGTAAAATACTAAAATATGTTTACAAACAAAAATGGAAATAAACTAGCTCAGGCGATGGTAGGAGAGATGTGACAGTTATATGCCGTTGAATTGTCTTAAAATGAGGCTAGAAGGCCTATTTATGTTTCAGAAATAATGGAAAACCATAAGCATCAAAAACCCTAACCTAAGGAGATGAATGGTCAAACTATGGCCCTTGCTTTGGGTAAATTGGTACATCAAATTCTTGGGGTCATAACTTTGGCATACGATCTTCGTTTGACACATGTTTCTCCCAGTTTTCCAAAAAAATATTGTTTACAGCCTCAAAATAGATCCATAAGTTTAGGACCCAAAAACCTACCCAAAATATTAAATTGTGCTACAAATAAGGAAACTGAAAACCTGAAAGAAAAAATGGTGGGGGTCGATGTGGAATTGGCGGGCGGTCATGAAAATCCACCTAGATCATTCCTCCCTTCTTAGGAAGAAATGTTCCCCATTAGGTTCAGTTCCTCCATGAGATGAGGAATCTTCTGCTCATATTGGTCCCTAGTGAGCCACTTGCCCTGGTGAAGGAGTTGGACTACTTTGACAACTACATACAGTTGGATCTTGTGTTGGCATGTGTGCTTGATCTGCGTGTCCATGATCCGATCAATTGTAGCTTGTTCCATGCAATCTGGATTTAACTCTATTGTTGTGAATTGTTCTGCAATGTTGGATGTGTCTAGTAATGGTGGAAAGTATGGTCGAAGGTGGTGCACATTGAACATTTGGTGCAGGCCAAGGAATGGGGGAATGTTGAGCTCAAATTCATTATCTCCTACATCCTTGGTAATGGTGTAAGGACCATATCAGAGTTGCTTGAGTTTCCGATAAGCTCCAATAACATGTCCATTTTGCAAATGCAACTAGACTTTGTTTCCCACCAGAAACTTGTGTGGCACCCAATGTTGATCATGTCGCTGCGTGTACTTGCCATTTGATTTCTCCATAATTTCATGGACCTATTGGTGAATATTTTGGATGTGTGAAATGAAGTGGTTTGACTTATTTGTTTCAAATTAGACATAAGCTAAATCTTCCTGAGTAGCTACAAATGGAATGGCCACACCAATGGAACATAGTGGCTAGAATCCCAAGCCTACCTAAAAAGGGTTGTGGCTAGTTGAGCTATAGAGAACCTGGTTATAGTTGTACTGAACATAGCTAAGGCTCTCATCCCATGTGCATGAATGCTTTGAGTTGTACATGAATAGAATGTGTACGATCATCCTGGTGACAACCTCTGTTTGGTCATCAGTTTGGGATTGAAGGTTGTGGACTTAATGAGTTTGGTGTCCATCGACCAAAGACTGGACCAAAATGTACTGAGGAGCTTGTTGTCTCGATCTGAGATGATAGACTGTGGGGTCCCAAAGTGTACCCACAAATGTTCAAGGAAGAGTTTAGCAATGGCTTCTGCTGTGATATTGTACTTGCAGGCCACCATAATGGCCATTTTTTAGAACCTATCAGTAGCAACAATAGCACAATCATTTCCATGCTTAGTAGAAGGAAGGCCTGGCATATAATCCATGGAGATGGATTCCCAAGGTTGACTAGGGGTAGGCAACAGAATATAGAGGCCTTGCTTCTTCATGGTTAGTTTGGCAATGGCGTAGGGAGTCCAGGATCTCATGTACTTCAAGACATCTCACTGAAGATTCGACCAATAGAAATACTTATGCAATACTACCACTGTTTTCTCAACCCTAAAATTCCCAAATCATCTTGGCACACTGGCTTGAAGGAACAAAAAGGTGACCTCGGTGGCATAACAGGCAATCCTGAAGGTGAAAATATGGAACATGTTTCTCCTCAAAGAGTGTTTGGTGTGGCTGAATTCCAGGTCGCTTTTGTAGAGAAGTGGCCAATCAAAAGTCTCGTGCCCACAAGAGTTGAGCACGATGGTTAACACCATGATTGATGGCCAACTGAGGCAGTATACAACATTATTGGTGCTTCCCTTCTTATACTTGATATTCAAATGGAACTGTTGCGGGTATGTAGACCACCTTTGATGGCGATTGTTCTACAAATTCCCTTGTATTTGTCTGAACTGTAGGGCCCGGTGGTATGTGTGGATGAGTTTCCTTCCCCAAAATATAATGCTTCCATTACCAGATTGTCTGCACAATGGAATACATCTCTTTGTCGTAAGTGGGATACTTCTGGACTATGTCGAAAAATGTCTCACTGTGATATGCCACTCGATGCATGTGCTGAGTAAGGACTGCCCTAATAGCATAGTCAGAGGCATCTATATAGATCTCAAAGGGCTGTTGCAAGTATGATAATGTGAGCATTGTTGCTGAGAACAAGTGATATTTCAACTTTGTGAATGCCTTATGTTTAGTTTCAAACCAAAATAATTTTTCTTTCACTCCTCTCTTGGCGACTTGACTCAAGGGCTAAGTGATATGAGAAAATCCCAACACAAACCTACGATAGAAGTTCGCAAGACCTAGAAAGTTGTAGAGCTCTATGAGAGTGGTTGGAGATGGAAAATCCTAAATGACTTAGATCTTGGATGGATCCACATGTACCCCCTACTCATCAATAGTGAATCCCAGATACTGAATTTGGGTCATGCCAAAAGTGCATTTCTCCAAATTGGTACATAAGTTGTGTTGCCATAGTGTTCGAGAACCTGTTGGATGTAGTGCAGGTGCTCTTCCAAACTCTAGCTCAATATTAGGATGTCATCACAAATGAGTTGTTGAATGGCCACAAGATGTCATCCATTAGCCTCATGAAGGTTCCAAGAGCATTCATCAACCTGAAAGGCATAACCAACCATTCGAAAAGGCCCTCCTTGGCTTTGAAGGTAGTTTTCCACACATCGGAGTGTTATATTTGTACTCGATGATATCCTAACTTCAAATTGATCTTGTTGAAATATTTTTCACCTTAATTTGGTTTAGAAGGTTATCAATCCATGGGATCGGGTACCTATTCCAGAAAGAGTCTCCAAGTCCCATCCTTTTTCTATACCAATACGAATAGGGTCCCACAGGGCGATCAACTCGGTTGTATGTGACCTTTCTACAATAGCTCCTAAATTTTCCTTTTGATTTCATCGTTCTCTAGAATGAAACACCTATAGATAGGTCCATTGGGAAGCAGGACACCTATGCTCAAATCGATGGAGTGCTTCACCTGACAATGCAGAGGAGCCCCTACGGGGGAGGTGAAGATGTCCTCATACTCCTGCATGACCTGTCCATCTATAGTTGTCATGTGGAGGGGTCTTGTCTAGAGGTAGTGGCCACCAACTTCTTCTTTCCTAGAGGGTGTATCATGAGGAAAACAAATTTCCCAATTTTGGAAATGAGCTTATTGCATTGTTTTGCAGTAGGTTGTGCTACCTCTAGTATCCTGTACAACTTATTTCCCAAAGTAACAATAATATTACAAGGCATTAACTCATATACAACATGTTGTTCCATAGGTATGATTTGCCTAATAATACATCACAAACATCAATGAAGGGCTTGATGTTGTATGGAAGGTGACATTGTCCTTGGTGAAGCCACCCAATGGTGTACATTTGTTCATATGCTCGGGTCAGTAAGCCCAACCGCTTCATGAACTCTACTAAAATGAGGTTCTATTTGCTTCCGTTGTCGACAATGAACTGTAGCGAGGAGCCCTTTATCCACATCTAGGAGTGGAAGAGTAGCTCCTCCTCCTCTAGATCTACGGGTTCCTCCTTTTGGATGTTCACGGTGGCAATAGTGGGATTGCTCTCCACATCAATAATTTGGTTCCCTTTCTCATTCCTCTTATCAGCTTCTGAATTAAAGTCTAAACATGCATCTGATTTTGAAGACTTTAGCTCAACCACTAATGACTGCTTCTCCTGACACTCACTTATGTTGCGATTGTAGCTCTTATGGAACTCACACCACTTTCTTGTGTCCTTCTTCAACTTCACGGTGTTGTTCTCTGCTTATGGCTTTGGAGGGTTGTTTTGGGCCACTCCGCCTTGGCTTTATACTTTATTCAATGGTTTGGGGGTGCCTTTCCCTTTCTTCAGATTTGTAGATCCAAAGTCTTGCTTGTTCTCTTTAAACTTCTTCTTGATCTTGACAATGAATCAGTAGGCTGTGCTAAGGGAGGGGACGTCTAATATCTCCATCTCGTCCTCGATGTACCCATGTAGGCAGCCATGGTATTCGAGAACCACATGTAGCTCAAAATTCATGATACCCAACTTTGTGCGAAGGGTATGAAAAATATTGGTAAACTCCGGAACATCTTGGAAAGTTCCTTTTCATAGCATGTTCCGCTTTACATATTTATCCTCGTAGCTTTTGATAGGGTAGTACTACTCCTTGATGGCATTCTAGAATAAATTCCAACTAGGTGCAACTGAAAACATTGAGGCCATACTTTCATCCTTCTGCTCATAGTAAGTTTCCCACGAGTCCTTGATGTGGGTGGCGGATTCGAGAAGAGAAAATGTAATCTTTTCCCAGCTAGAAAAATCATCAATAGAAAAATACCCTTCTAGCAGATTTAACCATTTATCTATAGCATCTACACCTATTTGACCCTCGAATATGGGAATTTCAAAGTTAACATGTACCTTAAATGGTGTGGCACCTCCAGAGTAGCTCCTAGAAGTAGATGTGTCACCCCTAAGAAGCCGCTGAAGGATCTGGGCAAAGTTGTCTGTCATCACATTCCTTTGTCGCTCAAGGGTCTCTTCGAGAAAGATTTTGATAGGATCTCCTACCCCCTCATATTTGTTTTGATCTACCATGGGAGGACGTCGGGATTTGCGAGGCTGGTCTTGAAAAGGTTCGACCAGTTCAAGCTCTAACCCATTATATCTCGACCTTGTTAGGGACATGCAAAGAAAAACAGAGAAACAGCATACCAATCTGACACCACTCTTCCAAATTCAAATAGGAACACAAAAAATTACAAAGATAACCATCAATACAAAGATACAACAAAAATAACACTTCATTTCATTAATGTAAAATACTGAAATATGCTTACAAATAAAAATGGAAATAAACTATCTCACCCAATGGTAACTTATCTCTGAGGAGAGATGTGGTGGCTACATGCCTCAAAACTTTCTTACAAAGAGGCACGAAGGCCTATTTATTATTGAGAAGTAATGTAAAACCCTAATCATCCAGAACTCTAATTCTACGAGATGATTCACCAAACTATGGGCCCCATTTTGAATAAATTGGTACATGAACTTCCCGGGGTCGTAACGTTGGCATACGATCTCCATTTGACGCACACAATAGCTCGTTACAAAGATATATCTGAGGAATACAACTTTGGGAGGAAAAAAATAGTTCATGCACCACTAGTTGTCCCATTTTTTTCAGAAAACATCGTTTAGGGCCTCAAAACGACTCCAAAAGTTCAAGACCTAAAAAACTGCCAAAAATAGTAAATTGTGTTGCAAATAACGAAACCGAAAAACTGGAGGAAACAATGGTTGGGGTCCAAGTTGAATTGGTGGGTGGCCAAGGATATCCACGTGGATCACATGTACATACAATCCATCACATGAGCAACATACACATATTGACATTGATATTTTTACATGGACCCAAAGCAAAAAAACCACCAATCTATTTTTTATTATGATGTAAATCAAGCACCTACTTAATTACAACAATTTTTTTGTGAAAACCCACTATTAGGAGGCACTTGTCCCATTAAAATGGAATGCACCCACTTGCCAAGAGGCATGAACCTCTTATGAATGCAAGCCACTACATACTCTAGCCATTGTTTTACCTTTCATGCAAGTTTCAAACTATAAACAAGGGCAATTACATATACAAAGAAATACCAATCTAGTTCACTTAGTATTCTACTCTTGATCTGCTACTATTCCACAGGGTCTCTCTGCCTCACACAACTACATGCTATCCTCTTCTCACTCTTTTGCAACACATTATACTCATTCTTCTACACTAAATTGCATGTGCTCACCTCTTGACCACCTATTTCACAAGCTTTCTGCACTACTTTGCTTTAATTCAACACTTGTTCTATTTGTTGAACTTTCACACACATTTCTCTAATCTCTTTAGTAGATACAGGAAAATATTGTATTCCCCATTTTCTCAATAGAAATATTGAGTTTTGTTTGTATGCTACAGTGAGCACAGTGTTTTCACTATCTACACTGAGCAGAGTGTACTCCTGGCATGGTACTTCATTCTTTTTTTGCCTCTCTTTTCATAAATCATTCCACTGCATTAAAACATGAGAATGGTCTCCGTTCACTTCATTATCTCACTCTCTTATTCTCCATCCTGTTAATTTAATCTCAGTCCACATAGAGACTCCAATGAGACTCCCCATCCTTATTCATGGCTCATAGAGATTGACTATACTTCTACATGGCTTCTTTATTGTTCAATGATTTCTAAAAGAGGTGCATGAGAGATGAGAAATGGATTTCTTTCAAAATGAAGACAAGTCCAATAATTCTTCCCTAAGAATCCTAGTCCTTGTCACCCTTACACAGTGATCTCCATAGTCACCATTAACTTCGTCAATGAACTCCTCTGTCCAAGTTTACTCAGCTACCCATCCATCCAATGTTCAATACTCCTTTGTGGTAAACTATCAAAGCCCTTTTATTTCATATCTTTTATTAAAAGGACCTTATGAAATTGTAAAATCCAATTTTCTTTTAACTCCTTGTGCTTAGCCATTTTATCACATTTCTCCATAGGAAGAAGTGTCATGACCGGGGGCATAATATTCAAGTCCTAATGCCTTAAGGCCCTTGTAGAGGGCCTATATTTTTGTGTTATAGCTCACATCTCTTTCGGGCTTCCATAACCAAGAGCCACCAACATCGGAGCTCCTAGGCACCAAAACTTTCTCACAACTTGGTTACGGAGAAGTTATGAAATTATGACCTTTGGATCACTTCCAACGTAATGTATTCACAACACTTAGGTCCTACACACTCCCTCAGAAGATCCCTCCATCGTAAATTTTCCAAACTGCTAAAGTAACTAAGTTATGATGTCTCCAATCACCTATTGCCATGTGTCCTAATGGAGGTGAGAAAAGGGTCCCTCAAACTTTTACTTTGCAGCAAATTATTACCTCTAATATTTCTTATGCCTCCAATATTCTTCCCTAATTTCCTATTCTTAGGTCAAAACTTTATTAAAAAGGAATATGATTGAGGTTACAAATTTTTGAGGTCTTGATATGCTGGTTTGCTTCAATATTTTTGCGTGCTTTGTACTTCAAGATCCTCACTTCAGGAGTGCATAATTTTTTATCTAGGAAGCCATTTGGAAACTTCCAAACCGTTGCAAACCTCTTTCAAACCACTTTCCAGTGGACAAGGTCAAATGTTTTTGGCACCTTAGCCCTTATCTTGTACATGGAATCCTGGACACCCAACCACCATACTCATAATTTTATGGCTTCTACAATAAGATTGCTACTATGGTGATTATCTCCTATTGACTGCAACAAACATAGGACACCCTCATATTGACAGATTAATCATATAAATGTTAACATAAGCTGCCATAAACCTCCATGTTGATCTTGTTTTCGTCATTTCCAACACACTAGCAACCATTAACCTTCTAGATAATACCATGTGTCCAACATTAGATTCTAGTCACTTTTCTCTTAGTTCCCATGGTCAGCTATACTAACAAGGGCTTATATTGTTTTTCTTTATCTAATTTACACCTTTCAACTACAACAAGGGAAACATCACTTAATGTAGATCTTGGATCCATATTAGTACATGTTTATCTAGGTTGGAGTCTAAAATACTATTCTAAAAATAGGTTAATTTGCTTTCTCCCTTTAAGGATTTTCACATACATCTGGTTTTATCATTCATTTCCAAATCAATCACAAAAGCATGGCACATGGGCAAGCCATGTCAATATGCCACATCTTCAAGGCCCATCATCCTTGTCACATTACCATGGGACATCATCCTATGATGTCATCATTATGTGTCGGTACCTACTCATCCATGTACTCTCTTGTTTTCTTATGTGGAATTTGCATTATAGTTGTGGTAGTTTTCATCAACTAACCCTAAGTTACTACTAATATCAACACATTATCAAGGGTTAGAGAGAAAAATTCAATCCCTAATAGATAACTAATTCATACATAATTCATGTCCAAGAATAAATTAATTTAACAAGGAAAAATAATTTCATCTAATTTATGTAAAATAACTATCAAAATTTTAAACTAATCAGTAACAAGTACAAAATGCTAGACACAATTGTTTTGTGGCTTCCTATTCTCAAAAGGAGTCCTATTCTCAAAAGGAGTCCATGGGTTCTTTGATAGATGATGATCTCATGCACTATTAAGGCACTCCTAGATTTTAAGTGGTGTTCAATTCCCCACTTTGTTTGGGTGTTATCCTTGGATATGACCATGATGTAGCTAGACCTACACCACATTTACCAAAAAAAAATAAAACATTCTTCCCTTTGAATTATTCAATAAATAATATATCTAAAAAACTATTTCACTATAACAAATACACAACACTTAAATAATACTTCAAGAATATTATTTCACTAAACTTGAGCTAGAAAGTATTTGCATCCAAACACCATTAAATTAAATAATAAATTATATAAAACAGTGCGGATATGAAGTACTCATTTGTGAGAAAGAAGACATCCAGTGAAACTAAGAATATCCAAAGATTTCCACCCAATCATATGCAGATCCAAAGATTATCACCCAACTCATTGGAAAACTGCACCACCTAGATTCGTAATAGCACTACGAGATATGTTCAAGTTGTCCACATTCGTCTTTGATGGTTTCCAAGTTCTAGTCTTGTGGTGAATCCCATGTGAAGCTTCGCTCTCTCTCTGTGTGCATGTGCAAAAATATAGTACCAACAGGCTAATTTGCTTCATCAACATAAGATTAATACTCAAAATATTACATACATTTGCAATCAAAGCATTAATAGAAAATGATAACTTCAAATGATAACATGAAATGATCTTGTTCTAAGTACAAAATATAATGCGAGAGAAGTGGATCCTGCATTATTTTACAAAACTAAATGAGAGACATTAATCCCGCAAGAACAATAACATATACCATGCAAGATAAATGGATACTGCATATTTTTTTTCAAAACTAATTGACATCCAACTATAACAATAGTTTATTTCAAAAACTAAATGACAGCCAACGATAACAATAGTTTAATTCTAATGCTAAAATTCGCTTTACAACTGAATTCTGTCATTATCTGTGTGAAAACACGCTAAGAGAACTTATTACTGTATAGCTAGTTATATCTAAATGCCACATGGATACCAATTGCGTATCCGTCTTCTGATACTTGTTCATCACGGCCGGGATCTTCTTGAGCTTTTAAATCACCGTTGGCAAGCTCAATGCCATGTTCAATGAAATTTGGTTGAGGTACTGCCACGTTTTGTCAGGTGATCATGATGACCAAATCTGAAGAAATGAGATGAAGGTAACGGTGGAGGTACAGATATGTCTGGAAGCTGATAACCAATACTGAAGTCGTCTTGGGGACGCAGCAGTGGAGGGATGCCCATGTTTTCATGGTGATCATCCAGTCTGAAAGATTGTGTGGTTGGTAGCAGTTGATGTATAGCCATGTTTTCTTGCTGGTAACCATTATCAGATATGAAGAAGTCCGGCGGCGGTACAACACCGTTTGCAACTTGATATAGAGTTTGATTGACATCACCAAAACTGAAGAAATCTGATGGAGATACAGCTGTGTTTGCAACCTGATAGCCGGATCATAAGAATTCGGGCGGGGATATCGGTGCACGTACAGCCATGTTTGGGACTTGATTGCCAAATCTGAAGAATTGTTGCGAAGGTAACATTGCAGGTACACCCACGCTTGCCAGATGATTACCAAATCTGAAGAATTCTGCCTGACGTAACGCTTGAGGTACAACCATGTTTCCTTTATGCTCACCAAATCTCAAGAATTCTGGTGTACGTGGTGGTACAATTACGGCCATATTTGCACGTCGATAACCGTGTGCTTGGAATTCTGGTAGAGGTGTAATTCCGTATCGAGGCAAACCTTGTATACGATGCCCCTGCTGCTCTGCGGGAGGTTGTCGTGTTAGCCTTCTGAGCGCAAGAACAATTTCCACGTCAAGCAAATCAGTTTGACGTTGTCGTCTTCGCCTTTTTAGGGGAGGCCCAATTTCCACATCAAGCAACTCAGTTTTGCTGTCTATCAATTCCTTCAATGCTTCCTCCCTAGCCGCCAGAGCCGCATTATCTTCGATCTCATTCTCTATATAGCTACACCTGTTGCATACTTCACAAGGTTTCCCCGGCGCTCCACTGTATCGAGGACAATTGCAAAAATGACGCGACTCATCCGAATACGAAACTGTTTGTCTGCAAATGTAACACATTATGTTTCCACACTGACATCTCACTTTATTGCATCCAGACGTCTGTGGCAAATGTTACATTCTCTTATCACAGCTTTTGTCATACTCTCTTCTAGTGCCCTACGAACAGCAGTGTCAGAATTTTTGTCAACATCTTCACATGGTAATGGTGAGTGACTCACCTTCTTGCATTCAATACATGAAGCGACTAGACATTTAGGGTTTGGACAATCGAACAACTCTAGACAGTTGTCTATTTCATATGGAATGTTACAGAATGGGCAATAAACAAGACCTTCAATTTTGGCTTCAAGTACAGCCTGTTCGGCCACCCGACGTTCATATCTCTCGATAACATCATCTGGAAGATCTCTCTTGATGTCTGATAAAGGAATTGACTCTTTGCAATCACCAATAGCCATACAGTATAAATAGTCATCCGCCTTGACACCTCCATAAATGATTTGATCGACTTGCTTCCTTATACATTTGAAACAAAACCAATGCCCACTTCGACACTGTAGCATTCTTTCAGATCGATATGGCCAATAACAACAACCACATTCCATAGACGCTTCCTCGGCTCCATTCATTACAGACAATTGTGCCTCGTTCCCACTTTTAATCTGGAAATAGCTTTCTGAATTCGTTGGAACCCTAAATTTCGGACCACTTATTTCATCGAAATCACCTGCTCCAATATTTATCCCCTTTCGCTTCTGCTTATAGGTGGTATTATTATGTTGGCCCATCAAAGAAGACGTTTCTGCTTTTCTAGTCCACCGCGGAACTCCTATTTTCAGAACTTCTGCACGTCCGTCGTCTGACGAATTGAAAGAAACGATATTTCCATCTATAAAATTAGAGGCGTGGTCTGAAGAAGATGATGAAGATCCAGCCATATTTCCAAACTTGGCGAAAGTTTTAGTTATAGTTTACCCGAGTCCAATGGGTGAAGATGAGTGAAATCAATGATGAGAGAAAGATCCCTAGCTTCTAAATACAAGTACATGAATAGTACTTGTATTTACTAAATGTAAGGGGGTATGTCGGCAATATTTAAGTGGACACCATGTCGTTGTGAGCGTCCGCTAGAACCGTCTTGGTTTGCACCCGCGAAGACTGGCTATGGGCATGGGCGTGGGCACCGGAATGGGTTTATAAACATTATTTTCAAGTTATTGGTTTCAAAATGTCACTTTTATTTTTATTTTATTTTTGAGGTCCGAACTTTTGGCCACTTTAATTTTTTTTCTATGTTAGTTTCTCTTATATATATATTGCAATTTATTTTAAGTTTATATATCTACACAAACTTCATGGCCAACCTCGTCTAAATAAAATTGCTTCTCAAAATAATTTGTTTTAAAAGTAAGTATTTTTGAACCAAAGAGACAATGTAATGTCACTATATAAACAATTTTAAATATTGGCAAAATTAAAAAATAATAAAAAATTAAAAGTAATAAACAAAAGGTTAAAATTAAAAATATATATATAAACTTTAGGATAGGGATGAGTGTAAGCATTTAAATGTTGGTTCAATTAATAATAAAAAGTTAAAGCAATAAAAAAAGTAAAATTCAATTTGTTATATTTTGATTTTATTATTAACTCGAGAATATGATTTGTTACAATACCATGGACCAATACTATGGCTTATTAATACCACATGCTCAAAACCATAATTTATTTCACAACCAAAATATTTTATATCAATATTACAAGATTCTTAATTCACCACCTTTATCATGGATATTATTAACCTCTAAATAGACTTTGTTACTATACCATCGCTTATCAATATCACATGCCCAAAAAACATAACTTATTTCAAATTCAAAATATTTTATAATAATATGAAAAGATTCTTAACCATGGATATTCACCCCCACTTTGGCATTGATATTATGAAGTTATAAATATGATTTGTTACAATACCATGGGCTAATACAATGGCTTATCAATACCACATGCCAAAAAAGCACAACTTATTTCACAATCAAAATATTTTATAACAATATGACAATATTCTTAACGATAGATATGCACCCCCACTCTACCATCGATATAATTAACTTGTAAATAAGCTTTGTTACAATACCATGAATGAATACCATGGTTTATCAATACCACATGCCCAAAACCATAACTTATTTCACATTCAAAATATTTTATAAAATATTTTATTTTAATTTAATTTTACAACATTTTTTTAATTGAATCTAAGATGAAAAGGATATAATTTTACTTTTGAGATATATCTAAACCCTTATAACTACTAAAATTGCATAGAAATTTAATCAAGGTTTTAATGAAATTCAAATAACAATACTTTTATATAAAAAGACATGGAATTTATTAATATAAATAATGTTATTTAGAACTAGCATAGATCCATCTTAACTAAGGATCCAAGAAATAAGAGGAGACAAAGTGACTAACAAAAATAGAAGAAAAAAGTGCATGATTTTTTAAAGTTTTTCATTATTTTATTTTCTTTAACATCATTGATCCAAAATATATGTTTAAATTTTTTTACAACCTATTGAGTTTTTTAAATTTTGATTCCTTCTTAAACACAATACAATGCGATCAAATTTAAGAGAGAGGGGGATGGAGGGAGAGGGATGGAGATAATGGCAAAGCTAAGGGTTGATAGAGAGCGAGTGATGGGGGATAGAGAGAAGGAGGTGGGAGAGATAGGAGATGAGAGAGGGAGAGAGATATGGAGTTGTAGGGGGAGAGATATGGAGGAAAGAACAAAGAAACAGAGAGATAGATGTGGAGAGAGAAATAGAGTCACAAGGAGAGAAGGGGAAGATAGAGAGAGATAGAGTTGTTGGGGGAAAGAGAGGGAGGGAAAAAGAAAAGACACTGAGGGAGGAAGCCAGAGACAGAGAGGGAGTGACAAGGGAGAGATAGTGATGGAGAGAGGAGAGTGACAAGGAAGATAAAGAGTAGGGGATAGAGAAAGGGAGAGAAAGGGAAGAGAGTGAGACAAGGGGAAGAGGTATATAGGAAGAGGAAGAGCGAGGGAGAGAGAGATAGATAGACATGGAGAGAAATTGTGTATGTTTAGGGGGTCAGATAGAGGGAGGGAATAACAAAGAGACACAGATAAAGATATAGATATTATATAGTATTGTATTACCAACCTAGATCCATCTTAACCCCATATCTATCAAGTACCGAGAGGGATAAATGATCTCGAGGAGAAAAAGTTTCCTCAAGTCTTGCACTCAGAAAAGAGGTTTTCATCTCGAGATATTTGATCCCTCTCAGTGCTTGATAGATCCAGAGTTAAGATGACTCAAGGATTAACAATTCATCAATAAAAATACTCATATATTTATTTCTTGTTGTCATAAAAAACATACATAAGGTCACACAAGTTAGAGTGAATCAATTGAAGCTTTCTACATGACTTGGAAAGAGAATCATGAAATGATTGTTTTCTATTTTTTCCTAGTATAAAAGCATCACATTGCTTTAGTTTTCTAGGAATGGTTGAAAAAACAATAACACAATTTCCTTTAAATAAACAAAGGCTATTATAGCTCAAATGCCCAAATATTGCATGCCATAAAGGGTTTGATGGCAATATACCTTCACTATACTAAGAATTATATGCATAGATATGTGCATGAGAAAAAATTCCTTGTAGCTTCAATAATATTTCTTATTCTATTATCGTCATGACAAGTGAGATTTTTTATGCTTTTCTCACGAAAAATTTACATCAAACATGTGAATGGAATGTCCTTGCTAGTGGATGTGAACCAAGGATAACAAAATTATTTACAACTCTCGGAGGTAGAGAACATCAAGCAAAAGAAATTCAAAGAGTACATGTAGTTTGAGCCTAATGGAGCCAAGTGCACATGGCTTGAGCTTTGACATGTTTGCAAAGTAGTTTTCCGCATCTATATTTTCATCGAAATGTTTAAAAATTTCATGTGGAATGTTGAACCTATGTCAAGAAACCATGCATCATTCGATGAAGAAAACGATGTATTAAACAAGTATTCACTCACTCGAAGATTTCAATGTGCCATAATATAATGAGAATATTGAGGTGTTTTAACTTCCCCTAGATCTCACATTTTACCTTTTCCTTCATTTCTTTATTACTTGATTCTTAGTATCTTAAGAGAGCTTGCATGGAGATGCATCATATCCATTTCTATTGCGAAATATACAATGAATATCAAGTCTTCCTCCTTAGTAATGTTTTCCCCCAACCTCTATTATTCTTCTTTCCATGTCCTATTAGCCCATGTCTTCCTCTAGGAGAATCTTATGGTTGATTCTTCTCTTTCTGTGCATGGCACACATATTCTTCAAAAGAATGAGTTGTTGTCTTCCTATTCCTAAAATATTTCTCTATTTTTGCAATTTTTTACACAAAAGTGTGAAATGTAATCTCTTTAAGTTGGCCACTAGCTTGTAGTGATTCAAGATAGTGAGAATATTTGGGATATATTGCCTTAACGAAATATTTGAGAGAAACAAAGGCTTTTACATCAAGCATAACAGCTCCTATTTGAATGGATATGGAAAGGGGGTCATCATATTTCAATTCAATGTTGAAGAGTTTGATCATTATATGGATTACCATGAGCTCTTAGTGTGTGTCATATGTATTTCAACTTATTTACAACACTAAAAACATTAGTAATTGGTGCAATGTTATGACTCACATTTTCATCGAATTATGCAACAATCAAAGCATAGGCCTTGATATTTTTGGTCACCCATATGGCAACCTCCTTTTTTGATGTAGGGTTTCTAGGTGGATTACCATCTGCACATTCACATACTGATTTCCATAGTTCATTTAAAATGAGGGTATGATTTATCTTTCTGTACCATTCACGGTACTTCTCTTTCCTAGTGAGAACTACTCCAACTATTGAGACGAGAGAATTCATTATTGAATAAATTTCTAAGATGGTCCTAAATAGTCAAAATTCTTGCAGCAATAGTCTTTGATAAAATTCTCTCATGCGTGTCTTAAAAAAATTAATAAATATAATATAAAAAGATGATGCAATATTTCAATCACAAATAGATGCTTTGATATAAACCAACTTGCACATAAAATTGGATTGGTTGTCATATAAACTAATTCTATATATAAATGGACTGACTCTCAACTTCATGTACAAATAGACTAACTCTAAACTATGTCTCAAGGAATATATATATA
>APFE030618371.1:0-10337 GCA_000404065.3 Pinus taeda
CCATTGTTATTGCATTGGAGAAAAGCTAGCGGTGTTTTTTGACTGTGGCCTTAAGAGAAATGCGATGAAGTGGACCCGAAGAATTATTGAACAAAACAACGAAGGAATTGAGTTCCGTGGTAAATAATATTATGGGCATGCTTCAAGCAGTAAGTAGTATTAGAAGGGTTTCACCTGATTTCATACACTAGCTGACACGTAGCACGCCACAAGCGAGAGAGAACCACTTTTTTGGGTGGGTAATCTCCATGCAAGTAGGCCATCCTAAAAGACTGTCAGCCATTGGATTGGAGATTGCAGATCAATGGTGGAGATTGAGCAAACTGCTCAATGTTTTGGGTTTAGTGTGAACCATTGGATTAAAAGGCAAATTAACGGACCAGTTTAAGTCGCATTGCAATGATTCAAGTTCAAAGGAATGGACCTTGGGTCGTAAGTGATTTCGATTTGTGATTGTTGATATATCGCATCGCAATACTCCATCGAAAAAGGAATGGACCTCAGGTCTTTAGACCATTCGATATGCGATATTTCGATAAGCGATGGGCTGATGCACTAATAGCTGATAGCACCATTGAGAGTGATCAGAGATCAGAGATGGAGCGCAATAGAGAAAATGGGAACAACAGACCATGCGACACGTGATTTGTGATGTGCGCAAACCTGACAATTCTATAGATGCGGGTGTAGTTTCCTTTCGAGATATGGCTAAGGTTCAAGTGGGGTTTTCTATGTTTTGCCATGTACTCTTGTGTATTTGGTAAAATTCTCTATTTTGGGGATTTTGTTACGGAGAGAGGCTGGAATGTGGGGACTGCCACACCCACGGGTCCTTTCGTTTCCATTATGTTTCTATTTTAACCATCATTGTTCCCCACCATAAGAAAATGATGTAATTGAATGTGTCAAAAAAACACGAATTAGAATGCAGAAGAGAAGGTGAAGAGATGGACAGAAGGGTCCAGCACAGAGGAAGGTGTTTTCGGGAACCAAAGAGGTTTCAGTAACCGTCCAGGGGGTCTGGAGGCATTATTCTTGTGGACTTGAGGAGTTCGAGCCATCTCAAGGATAAAATCCCATTGTTTTGTAGAGACACAGGGGAAGCTCACACATTGTAATAAGCCAAGAGCCGAGAGCTGAGAGCCAGAGCCGAGAGCCAAGATCCAAGAGCCAAGAGCCAAGAGCCAAGAGCTAGAGCCAAGAGCCAAGAGCCGAGAGACAGAACCAGAGAACAGAAAAGAGATCAAATGATCAAGTTGTTGTTGATGTCCGATATGTATTGAAGATAGAGGAAGGAGTTCCAGAGACAGTTAACAGAATTCTGAGGGAGTTGGTGCAAGCTAGATCTCAAGATAGCTCAGAGCACTAATTGAAGGAGTCTAGTCTAGAGAAGCCTAGATTTGTCTGCAAAGTAAGGAAAATGAAGGGTAAGATGGTATTCTAAGCCCATAGGTATAGTTTTAAACCTATGGAGTTGAGTGTGGAACTTGTAAAAGAAGCATTACCATAATTCCAAAGAGCCTAGTTGAGTTTACTAGATCTCAAGGAGACGTAGCCCAAGATATCAGGGTGAACTCCATATTATATTGTTGTCCTATGTGTTTTTTTATTTTCTGCATTTTACTGTTATGTGTGTTTATATATCAGTTTAAGAAAATAAACTTAAGGAAATTAAGCATTTAAAGGAAAACACAAGCATACACCTATTTCTATTTCCTTTAATTCTTCAAAGTATCAATCATAAGCATAGATCTTGGAAATTGTTTAAGCTTTGGAGTGGGAGAGGTTATTGTAAGCTGACAAGAAGCCTTTAGTGGCCCATTTCAGATCATTAAAAATGCTTACATGGTGATACAATGAGATTCGGCCATCACCACTGCAAACGATGTGACTGATAAGAACAAGTACAGAGTCCAAGTCATGGAGGCAGCATGCCAAATGGTCCTGGAGCTGGCCATTCCTGCGGATGAGGTGGTATATGTGCACGTTCATAAACTCACTATGGGGGTGCGGGATGCCTGCAAAAAATTGGCAAAGGTTCAGTTAGAGCTCAACCCTCAAATTGAAGAATTGCAGTTGAGGGCCCAGCCTTCGACTCCACTAGAAGTCAAGGAATAGCATGCAACTACTATAACATGGGAAATAGCGGCAATAGAAAGTGTAGTGGTGGATTGCACAACACTTTTTGAACAATTGTTCGATGTACTAACCAACATATAAGAAGACTGCATTGTGTAGAGGTTGGAAACAGAGGCGTGAGAGGTACATCAACGCTACGATGAGGTAAAAGGGACAGTGTGTACTATTGCCCTCACACAAAGACTCACGAAGCTATAGGAGGCTAAGGCATTGAAGGAGCAGGAAGATGCAGTTCAGCACCAAGAGGAAGTGCTAAAGGGGTGCTTGAAGCCTTCGTTGGACGAGGCCTACTTGATCACAGCCTCCATTTAAGGCAAGTTGGCTACTATGCAAGAGACTCAACAGAAGCTTCAGGCTGATAGTGTAGGGCCAACAACAGAGTAGTTGGTCGAGCAAATGAAGTAGGTGGTTTCATATTGCACCATCGAGGTAGCAGTAGTACAGGTCGAGCTGGGGGGTCTTTGTGCCAAGATATCCACACCTGTAGAGTGACTCGAGGGTGAGTCACCATGTTTGCGTTGGCGGCATGTTGGGAATGTGTTCCCCCAAGAGCTAGTTTTGGGGCTAAAAGCCCATGTTTTGGGGCAGAAGCCCAAATTTTGTAATAAATATGTAAAACCTCCACATTTTGTAGTCGCAGAGCGTGAAGAAGTCAATGGGTTGTCCGCCCTTTTTTTGTGAAGTGTCATGATGGCTGTAAATATCTACTCATGGTCCGGGAACCATGGGATTATATAAAAAGGGAGTCTTAGAAGAGTCTAAGAGGGGAGCAGTAATAATAGGAAGGATTTTGGGGTAAGAAGTTCTAAGTGCTCTTGACTCTTAATGGAGGTAGAGGCTCTGCAACTGACTGCGTAGAAGCCTATGGTGGAAGTCCGTAGCT
The DNA here is from genome assembly GCA_000404065.3 of Pinus taeda. Classification (NCBI taxonomy): domain Eukaryota; kingdom Viridiplantae; phylum Streptophyta; class Pinopsida; order Pinales; family Pinaceae; genus Pinus; species Pinus taeda. Next base: position 3,023 of record APFE030618371.1, read on the forward strand.
AAGTGCGCAGACCCTTGCAGCTATGTGTGTGGATCGAGTCTGTACTAAGCTTGAGATATCAATAAAGAGAATTATTTTTCAAATCACTGTGTATTTATCTCTATTTAACGCATATGGTTTTATTATGATATGATCTGGGTTTACATTATAATTCTTATTTAATGCGTGAATGTATTTGATTATATCTATTAAATGAACGCAAGCAAGAATCAAGGATTACGTGAAGGTAACTATAAATATGTGGTAGATTAGGTAACACTTAAGATAACTTGGGAATTTATACACTAACACAGTCACAGAGGCGGGTAAGTGCCTGGACCTTGGGTTAGGGCTGCACGAAGATCAGTTGGGTACCATCGCAAAGGTACTAAAGGACAGGAGAGAGGGAACATTGATAAGCCCTAAATCTTATCGTTTTGCACGAAGACAGGATCAGGAATTATAGATCGACATTGCAACCATCTCAAGGTGTGGAAACATGGTTCTTGCATCCCCCCATACTGCTCCGGGTGAGACATCAGTCTGCTCTCCGCAAGTTGATGCCAAAAGGGCGAGTAGTGTAGGTATTTTCTTGGCTGACTAAGGATGAACCTGGGTTAGGGCCCATTAAGCCAACAATACTTGTCTTTTATGTCTTCCCGTTTCAAGAAATATCGACACATACAAATGAAATTTTTTCATTTATCATCCTTTTCACTTTTGGTTTCTAGTATGATTGGTCTCATCATATGGGTCAATCAATTCTGAACACCATCCTGTCATAAAGTCACCTACCATTTCCCATTCTTAGTTAGTTATGAATGGGACAAATTTTAGTTTTAAATATCACGAAATCATTTGTATACATTTGAACTTGATCAAACTATTCAAACATACAAAAATAGATTATTTCTAAGTCACATTATATAATTGGAGAACCTATGTCTCACCTAAGAAGTACAATAAACAATGTTGAGAATTGGATAGTGTTAAAAGTGTGTAAGCTCATGGTTGGGTATTTTTCTATGCCCTATCATGAACACCAAGCACATATAGGTAAATCCACTTCTCAAACATAGAGGACACCTGATTTATCATTCACAACATCTTCCAAATTTTTGGTAAAGGAACTAGTAAGATCACTAATATAAATATGATAGGTTTTCAAAGCTGTTATGCATGCTTCTTCACTTGGAGTTGATAAAGATATTTCATGAAACTTTATTGCCTCTCTAATTTCGATGATAACATTTTATTGCTTCCTAAAAACTATAGTAATAGTCTTAAGAAAACCTTGTAACTTTCATAAAACCATAAAATATCTCCACATGTGTGATTTTAAGTGAGAAAAGGCACACATCATGTTAGTATATTTCCCTTCTAAGGCTTGTGTTGAGTTTCTTGGGTGTTGTGATAGGTACAAAGGGTTTCCCAAGTAGTGCCCTTCTTAAATCCATGGGCCATTAATGGAGGTCCCATTGGACTAGGGTCGAAAATTAACCCCTCATTTAAGGTGATGGAATAAGACTACAATCAAAACCATTCCTTCTTCCAAGCTACCCCATTATGCATGTCAAATGCCCAAAATAAAAATAAAAATAAAAAGAGGAAGCAGCTAAATAAAAAATTAATAAAGTATATTTTGGGTTGTATTTCCCAGCTTCCAACATGTGCTCTTGGAAAATGCACAAGGAGACAAATGATTAATGCATGTGGCTGATATATCAATGGTACATCACATCAATTATTGATGGTTGTCAAGGGTTGATGGTTGTTGGCTTGAAGAGATGAATAGGAGGAAATGTTTCTCCTAGGGGTCACCCACTTTTGGTAGGTAACATATGGCTCCAATGGGTACATGAATTCATTGTATAGAAAAGGACAATCCACTTGCTTGAATGGGGAGATCATTAAACTCTAGGAATCTCATAGGACCACAGATTTGTAACCTACACATTACAATACAATTGTTTGGGATCATGTGCACTTAGCGTAGGGTATCACCCATGTTTATTAATGAAAATAATAATCCGTACAAAAATTAAATCTAATCTAAGATGCATGTCCTAATCTACATGCATACTAATATAACATGATAACATAATATCATGATATTAGCTTTGCAAAAGGAATATGTAAGGCACCTACACTACCATACATAACATGTGGATGTCATTTATAATGATATAACTAATGTATCCATTATATCATTAGATCAATTAAATAACTCTTGCACTTATGAATGACTATGAGATAGGGAAATGAAATACCATATCTCCCTTTATAGGATTGGTACAATTAGGTACAAGGGTGGGAGGTGTGAAAATAATACATCCATGCATCATGGAAATGGACCATATATTAATAAAGATAGGAGGGGAAATGGGAGCCTTACCCACACCACTGGATCATACCTTCCAGCTTGACTAAAGAGAATTAAATGATCAAATCCAAAACATTTCTTCTCAGAAACTTCCTTAGGCATGTGTGTTATAGACATTTTTGGGCACTTCAACCCCAATCATAAATGTCCACAAACTGAGGGATCCTAAGTCCCTAAAAGTGTTGCTTCACTGCTTAAAGGAACAAGGTCAACTGATTACATCATCTCCCAGAAGTTCTCCACTGAAAACTGCTCATAAATGGTCAAAACTGGACCATACTAAAAGCCCGGTGCAGAGGGTAAGATGCATATCACCTTCCCAGTGTACAAGGTGTGATGCATACTGAATTTCTCCTCTGTAGGGTGCGATGGTTGGGAATGGACAAATGGCTAGGACAAAATGCGAGGTGGAAGATCATGGAATCTTCCAAAATCTTCCCCTCTAACACTTGCCTCTCTATTTTCGACCAGGGATGAGTAAGAGATCATCATTCTCCAAGTGGAAGCAAGAACTATCAAAGAGAAGACACTAATCAAGACCCCAGAAGATGACTCACCTCCCTATAATCATCTATATATGGATCCCTCATCACAGAGATCCAGAGGCTGGAATTTTGTATCTTATAGAGAAGTGTTGTTGGTTTTCTGGTGTATGTTCATAGTGTTGGGTGTCTAAGCCTTGCTTGAGGTGAAGAAGGGCTTTCTAGCTAGAGCATGATGCTTGGTTAGAACATATGGTTGTAATCCTCTTGCTACTTTTCATCTTAATAAAGCTATTCTAGTTTTCCTCCATATTCTTGTGTAGTTGTCTATATATGCATTTGTATGATTAACACACATCTGGTCCTGTGTTATTTATGAATATAGATCTTTGTTTCTTTGATAGTAGTATGTTGTTGTGATTCCACAGGTGCTATTTGAAGCTGGGCAGATGAAGAAGAAAGGGAAAATCTCTATCAAGAAGGAGAGGAAATCAAGCGCAAGACTAAGTTTGGTCTTCTTGGTTCTCCTCTTATCTATTTTCATAAAGGAAAATGAAAGTAGAGTTTACTTGTTTGTTCCTAAGATAGCCATCCATCTTAGTGGGAATAGCAGCATCTGAGTGGAAACTATTCCTGGTAACACCAGCCAACCCATCTCATTCTCCCTCATATTCTTCTTTTTCGTTAAAGGTGTGTTGATTGTGTTTAATGGAAATTGTGAATTAAATAGACACTTTTATTCTTCTGCAAATTTTAGATTTTATTTTATCATTATGTGACGAATCTGTGGTGTGCATGCTCAATTGAGTTTCGTTTTATCCTTTATGATTTCCTTTCTTCAAATATTAACATCGTTTCTTCCTGGATCATGCAAGCATGCATTCCCGCAGTAGTTCATTTACAGTTTCGTAGGTCGATTCCTTTAGTTCATCATAGTAATAATGTTTTAGTTTTATATGATATATAAGCCCTAATGTGTTTCTACAGTGTGTGATTATAATTCTGAAGTGTTCATGATATGTTGAACTAAATATGCTTTGGTAAGTTGATAATGAACGTCATTATGATACATTAGTCCGTACCTCTACTTCATACTATTTAAGGAAATATCAGACTTCATGTTTAACTATTTTCAAAGAGAATATTTCTGAGTTAAGAAGGTTACGAATGTAGATCGGATTTGTGCAAATAACTATTATAGGATTAAGAAATGTTATCAAAATTAGATGATTCTTTTAGATTGCATGAAGGAGTATGTTGATTGAATAAAAGTGTGCTTTGAATTTGGAAACTAATATTTATTTTAAAAATTGAGATTGGCTGAAGCATATTTTTGTTTGAGGAAGTTATTTTGAAGTTTTGGTAAGCTTTGCAAATTCTTTCTTTGAGTTAAAACATTATTTATTTTCTTATAAGAGGAATTGGAAAACTTGGTGCAGGGATCTCTGTTTGAGTACAGGAATCGATATCTTGATATAGGAACAGAGTGCTCCAGTCCTGAGGCTTAGAGTTCCTGCATGAGGAAATAAATCTTCAGTACAGGTGTAAAAGATACTTCGAGCACCAAAACTTTGTTCTGGTACTAGTGCAAGCATTACAGGAGTACAAGAGTAGCAGCTTAGTGCAGGGAGAAACATCTATAAGGAAGTTAGATAACTTCAAGGGTCCAATTATTAACCTGACATACAACTATATTGAAGATAAACATAGATTTACATTTCCATTAGTCAATATTGATTACAAGAAGTTTGAGAGTTCCTTTAACTTATTTTTTATGTAGAAGTACTTTCTTTCACATTCTAACACTATAATTTCTTTGGTGTAAATTGTGGGCTGATATTTTCTTTCTGATTCTGCAAGATTACAATTAAGTAAATAGGAATAGAGTTAGGAAAAGTTCATATCATTTCTGGAATTTCCTGTGCTTCGTCTATAAGTTTACGAAACCCTCGGTTTTGCAATTAAGTGTTGAAGGAGTCTTCCTAATGACAATTCCTGCACCCAACATTTTTCTATCGTTGCTAGGGAGGCGATTTGAAATTGGTAAGAACTTTGATTTTCTACAATACGGGTAAGTTTGCTATTATTTTTTCCTGTAGTATGTTTCTATTATTTTGAGGATTTTACAAGTGATGATTTTTTATTCATTTGCAATAATTAACATATTCCTTTTCTTTATAAGCATTTGAATTTTGTTTTTGGATTTGATTTTTTTTTAATGAATGCCTAAGAAAGGTAGTGGTCCCAAGGTCAATAAGGGCTAATGAAATACTGAAAAATCTGAAAACTCTTCTCCTATTGGACCTTATTTTTCACGTAAAAATTCCAAGCAGACCCAAACTCATCACGCTGGAATGGTCCACTTGGATTCTGGAAACAGTGATTTAGGTGTGACACAACCTGAAGAGGGGAAGAAGGAGGCTAACGGTGATCAGAAAGTTCAATTTAGTAACAATCAGCCTTCATCTTCTAGAAGTGGCCTAATTGGAGGCACAACAATGGTTGATGATGAAAACCATGCAGAGGGGACTCGCGAGAACCAAGTAAATGAAGAGTAGTCCCCTTTTGGATTTCCAATAGTGAACTCAAAAGTGAATGTACAAATGAAGAATATTTCACCTTCAGCTATTCCACGCATTCATGGTAAGGTGCATGAAGATCCAGATTCATTCATTTTTGAGTTTGATATATTATGTCGGAGTTATGATTATTCTTCTCATGCCCAGAAATTAAAGTTCTTTCCTGCAACTCTCAAGGATTCGGCCTTGCACTGGTTCATGGGACTAGGAGGAAACATTGTAAGTTCTTGGGACCAAATGAAGAGAGTATTTTTGAATAAATATAAGGAATATTGTAAAAATCGATAAATGCAAGACGAGATCTTTGCCATTGTACAAGGTAATGATGAGACTTTGGAGGATTACTTAGAGAGATTTTTGTATATAATCCAAAGGTCTAAACACAAATTTTATTTAAGTACTATTTGAACCTTGTTCCTACGAGGATTTACAGAGGATCCTAGACATAATTTAAATATGTTAGGACAAGTATACACTGCTCATAAAATGTTTGAAAAAAATTGTGAATTGTGTAGGAAGTTCTCCTGAAATCAATCTAGATCCACTAAAGGAGGTCGAAGCAAAACTAACAAACTGGGACCTACAGATGCTATGATCATTGCCTTGGAGAATCAATTGGACAACATGAAAACTGAAATAATGAATACTCTTAGAAAACACATAGACTCTTTGAAATTCCAGCAAAAAATAGAAAAGGAACAAGGTTCATTCTCTATTTTTTGTCCAAAATGTAGGAAAAGGCATCCTTTAAGAGAGTGTCTTTCTTATATAAAAAGTTCTAATAAATGTGTATTTCTGTAGAGAACCATGCCACCGAGGAGTTCCCCTCCACACCTAGATTAAAAGTTGTACTTGAATGAGAGAATTTGAACCTCAGCTATGGCATGCCATGGGAGCACGAAGAAAATGGCCACAGGTATGTGTAGATATGGCTCATGAACCACATTTTTATGGTTACAATGCACCTCCATATTCCTATTATAATATTAGTAATCACTCTCAACTTTGGCAGCATGGGAACCATTTTCATCATGGACAGTCCTCTCAACATTGGCAACAAGGATTGCGGGTCAAACCATTCATATCATTCCTATCCTACTCATATGCCATCATATCTTCCTTCCTATGCACCATAATATATGTCACAACCATCATTTCCCTCTCCACCTCAACAAAGTCAATCATTGCCACCATTCCCTTTGCCATGACCATTTATGCCACCTTAACTACCTACTCAAGCAATACTGAATCCTAATAATAAGGTTGTACAATTGATTCATTCAGTTGGACTGTACCCTCTTCCCTCCTATTGAACCCTATTGGTTGGGATAAACAAGCTTCAATTGAGATCAGGAAGGGTAGTTAAATTAGAAAAATGAAAACAATCCATGGTGATTATTGAGGTTAAAATTGAGGAGGTAACTCCTGATCATTTGAAAAACAGTGTCACTATTCAGCCCATTCTCGTAACTTCAGATTCACCATCTTCTTCAAACTAGCCCCCCTATCCAGAGCGGTTGGTCATGGAGAAGAGTGTTATAAACATTTTTGGGCACTTCAACCCCAATCATAAATGTCCATAAACTGAGGGCTCCTAAGTCCCTAAAAGTGTTGCTTCACTACCTAAAGGAACAAGGTCACCTGATTACATCATCTCCCAGAAGTTCTCCACTGAAAAACTGCTCATAAATCGTCAAAACTGGACCATACTAAAAGCTCAATGCAGAGGGTGTGATGCATATCACCTTCCCAATGTACAAGGTGTGATGCATGCTGATTTTATCCTCTGTAGGGTGCGATGGTCGGGAATGGACAAATGGTAGGGACAAAAATGCGAGGTGGAAGATCATGGAATCTTCCAGAAGCTTCCCCTCTGACACTTGCCTCTCTAT
>APFE030618371.1:10896-55585 GCA_000404065.3 Pinus taeda
TATATGGTTAATACACATCTGATCTTGTATTATTTATGAATTTAGATCCTTGTTTCTTGGATAGTAGTATGTTGCTGTGACTCCACAGGTTCTTTTGAAGTTGGGGAAACAAAGAAGAAGCGGCGAAGCTCTATCAAGAAGGAGAGGAAATCAAACGCAAGACTCAGGTTGGTCTTCTTGGTTCTCCTCTCGTCTATTTTCATAAAAGGAAACAATATTAGACTTTTATTGTTTTTTTCTAAGATAGCCCCCCATCTTAATGGGAATAGCAGCATCCGAGTGGACACTATTCCCGCATAACAAAATGGCGACTCCCCTGGGGAGCGACTAGATTACTTGTTAGCCTATCTATCCTTGTTTCTTTTATAAACATATAGGTGGAGCCTGAAGTCAAGCCAGCTAGCCTTCAAACTACATTTGTTATACAAATGCAAAGTAGATCAATGCTACTTCAATCTATCTCCAGGTTTTGTTTATGAATCAAACAATAGATCTACAAGCAATCTAATTTCCCTAAGTGGTGGCTCTAGTAACCTCTTTAGATCACCCTTGTGTTTTACATACACTGATCTTCACTTATTCAGCCTAAACACCTAAACTAGATTGAAAACTGTGAATGGAAATATTTTCAAAGTCTCACACTGCTACCATCGCACCCTGCCTTCAAGGTAGTCTGTATGCATCGCACTTCCCGAGTGCAGTAGGTGCACTGCATACTGATTTCACTTTGCGATGGTCAGGGAGGGTTAACTTTACCCTCAGACTGTGGATTTTTCTCACTGTTTTCAGTCCTATTCAAGAGTTTTATTGTTTGTAGTTAGTGTACTTCTGTGAAAACCCCCTTCTCTTGCATTAATCTGCCTCCTTAGTGCAAAGAACTATAATTTTTTTTATGTATTGTGCGTCATTTTTAGTTCTCTTTTGCAAAAGTAGCATAGTCAAACTGTCGTCTCTAGATCTGAAAGTGTTGTAGTTGTCATTTTTAGTTTTAGGAAACAATACCATTGTTCTTGATAGTCAATTATACAGTTACTATTGCATAGGATTTGAATAAGTAGTTTTAGCGTGTCGAAAAGCAATTTTCATTTCAAAATCGTGAAGTGTCTCTCTTGCTTTCACTTCATTTTGAAAAAGAATTTTGTTGAGTACTGTCGCTTTTGCACATAGCTTTCTTAACATCATTCACATTAAGAAAGCTGAAAACAGATACATGCATGTGCATTTTCATTTTGATTTCTTCGCTTGATTTAGGACTATGCATTCAGCGTGTGCTCTGTGCTCTGTGAAGAAAAGATTCTTGACTTTCTTCCGTTTAGTAGCTAGGATTTTGATTGCTGAAAGAAGATTAAACATTTTTCTATCATCTTAGACTGCATTTTAGGAATTATATACACATCACGTGGTGAACCTGAAAGGAAAATTGTTATGCAAGATCAACTTAAAATAAATTGAATGAATCTAACAATGCTTTGGAACTTAACTCACAACATCTAGAGGTCTAGGCTAGAGACATATTCCGGCGTCGTAAAACCTGGTAACTATTGCTTTCAGTTTTGGTTGGATGATTCCTCCACTCTGAGACAGCAAGTGCCAGTACGAACTTGTGCTCCCACGTACCATCGAGTATATATTGGGAGACCACAATAGGCTACATCATTTATCCTTAGGAAGCCATGTCTCCCGCCCTATTGATCACAATGCACTGAACACATCATTCGGGAAGATTGACTATCGTACTGTAAAAAGTATTCTACAGTTTTGCGATTGGTTCGGTAATCCTCTCTACCTAGATCTCTAGAGAAATCCATTTTGCTCCTTTTTAGACTCCTTAAATGAAAAGGTCCTTTGAGCACTTGTCACTTCAGGCTCAATAAAATTCAAAGGAGACCAGAGTCATCTTTTGTTTTTTCTCGACTCCTTAAAATTGAAAAAACAAGCTGTGTCAAAGCGTCTAAAAATTTATTTTAATTGGAATAATGTCACAAATTACCCTATTGCTCTTTAGGTTGAGAAAATGGAGTCTACCAACGAAGGATTTCCCCTTGGAGGAAATCCTAGCCCCTTCTCCTCTTGGGGAGATGTTGGTGCACCCCATATGGCCACTTTGTCATTTCCAGGATTGACAATTGGTTTGCTTGTCTAGCTCTTCTCTACCTCTGTCATTCAGAATCTTGTAATTTCTCAACAGTCTACTAAGCAACTGGACGACACTAGAGTTGCCTCCCAACCTTCTACTTCATCTGATTCTCCCTCTCCTCCTTCCTCTTCGCTTGATAAAGCCGATAAAGCTAAAAATTGAGTAACTGAGAAGAAGAAGAAGAAGTAGAAAGGTCAAAAGGAAAAGAAGAAAAAGGAACCAAAATCGAAAGGGGGCAACAAAGCATCGTCTAGAAAAAATTCTCACACCGTACAGTCAAAACCTAAATCTCCTTGTGTCATTTGCAATGGAGACCACTATCACAGAGATTGTCCCTACATCCCTCGGATCTCGAGGGACTGGTCTCCTCGTTTGCACAACCCGGTAGTGTTAACCTCTAGCGGCGATCATGTTGAATGCTCACCATCAACCAGTGAACGTGAAGCACATGGACAAAGAAGGAATCCCAGATTTCCTTGTAGGTTGTGTGAAGGCAATCACATCGTCCATTGTTGTCCATTCCTTCATGAGGCTAAAAGAGTTTTGGATGATCGTCCGGTTTCACTACTACGACTTCCTCCTGGATATAAAAAACTCTTGCCAAGTCCTCCACCAGTTGAAAATCCTGCTGGCCCGTCATTGTGGTCAGCTGAAGCGTCTATCATTGAAAATGAACCCTCTGAATCCATACCAGACGAAAGTCAAATGGTCGATACGGTAGTTGACCCGGTCTTGCCTTCAGAGTGTTCATCTTTGAATGATACGTCGCGGAAGAGAAAGAGAATGACATTGTTCAAATTCTTTTCAACAACACAAACTCCGATGAGCTTGGGGGCAGTCCTCCCATTCCTTTATTGTAGGAAGGAAGTTCATCAGAGTCATATCCGGCCATATATGCAGTCCCACCACCAAGCAACCTAGTCATTTCCTTCGACTGGAATCTACTAGGTAGACCCTGTTTACCAGCTAGTCTACCATTCAGAATCACTGTACAAGCTTACAGAATGGTCATGGTTGGTGCCATCATTGATGAAGGGGCTTCTGTGAGTATCCTTTCCTCAACTGCCTGGAAAGCGCTTGGTTCTCCATCACTTTTTCTTGAAATGAGAAATCTGACAGGCTTCGACAAGGGAACCAGTCGACCTTTAGGGATCCTTCCAAATGTTCCCATTACTTTGAGAAGAAAAACTATTCACATGAACGTTATGGTAGTTCAAGGACCTTTAGGTTATAATCTACTCCTTGGATGCGACTATATTTATTGCATGGGAGCCATCATCTCATCACTCTTTAGAGTAATGTGTTTTCCGCACGAAGGCGGAATGGTCAAGCTCGTAGACCAAATGTCATTCCCCAGTTCACACATCGCAAATAGTCAAATGCCATCCCCAAATGGTCTTTTCAGGAAAGAAATGTCTCATCGGTCTCCAGTCCGTCCACCTGATGAGCGCGAGTGATTCAGGAGGATGTGACTAAAACCCAGGGGGCATGCACCCTGGTCTGTTTTGGCAGGAAAACCTTGGGTATAGAGTGGATTTCCATGAGGGATATATGACTAGTCTGATCAAACCCGTCCTTACAGGAAAATGGGATCAGGTTGGAATAAGATACCTTCGTTAAAGCTATGTGAGTGGAATGCGTCTGTGCCACTCACCTTTGTCTATTTCGATAGACATCGCTGAGGAAGCATTTTATTTGCTACGCGGATAGAACTTTCTTGGTAACCTGGAAATTTTTCGCTATACCTGGGGGCATGCAAACCTTTCCGCATGCAAGTGAAGAGCGGCTATTTTTTAAATTTTTAGGGCCTCTAACCCTTTAAACCCGTAAGGCTAGTCGTTTCCTAACTTGCATAAGGAAAGGATCCATGACAAAGCTTGAGAGATGTAAGCCACTTCAAAATAACATCTCGAATGAGACATTCTTATCATACGACTGGCGAGCAATGTTGTCGCAGAGTTCAAGATCATTAAAAAATAAACTCTCCACGAGCAGTTTTAGTGCATAGTTCATGCTCATTAAAAAATAAACATAAGTCATGAGCAAATGTTTCCCCCAGCGTTTAAGCTCATTAAAAAATGAACCGGTAAATAACCATTGTGAATGCCTTATCGCCAGCTTTTGAGCCTTGGTCTTGTTCTCGCCATCACCTCCACTCTATTTTTAGCTGATCATTCACCCCCATATGATTGTTTACCCCTTCGAGGAAAATCTGCGAAGAGTGATTCTGTTAGCCATCCTTGTGACACTACCGTGATTGGAAAATTCCAAATCTTACCTGGAATCAGCTGCTACCCAAAACCATCACTCTTTCCTTGAAAACGAGTCTTCTTTAAGCTTTTTTCACCTGACTATGAAAATATTGCCAAGCGATGGCCTCTCCGGCTCGTTAAAGGCATCAGAACTGTTATCCCTCCTCTAGATTTTAATCTTTTTGGACCTGAGGGATTATTACACAAAAAGATCGAGTGCTTGTCTTGTTCAGCTAGTTAAAAATATCGAAAATTCATCCCTTTTGTATTATTTTACGCTTTTTTGGACTTAAGGGATTATATAATGAAAAATATCTTTTGAGTCTCCTTTCCATTTCTTTCATACTCTCTAAAATTTAAAGAGACCGAGTTCTCTTTGTCGTTAAATGCGTTAAAACCTAATAGCAACAAACTCGTCCAAATGGATGAGAACGAGTTTCACTGTCACTAGGCTCGCTAAAATATAGTGATAGGTTCGCCCGAAGGGTGGATTATAGAACAAGAATATGTTATCCTCCTCAAGCTTGACAAAAATAAAGAGGTACTGGTCAGCAATGACTGGGGAAATTTCGGAATAAAACTTCAAGAAACTTTATTGGTAGCAAGTCGCTCTTGAACATGACACTTTCCTTCCGCGTCCATGCCGGGTTGGGTTGTTCCGTTCACTAGTCATCACCATTGGTCCATCACACCATCCATCTTTGGGGTTAATGCTACCAATCCATCGTCAGTGTCACCGATATGTTCAAGAGAAGTCATTCAGACAATTCACCTGTGTCTCACCCACTGCAATACATTCATGCTTCATTCCTTCATGACCACCATCCTGAACCTTGTGTCGTTAGTTTGTTTTCACCTCCAAAATCATTTGCTTCGTTCTGTGTCATTGATGTGGGATTCATTAAGGCCCTCCTGCGATAGGTCGCTTCTTGTCAACATCAGCTCATTATCCAAGAAGTTGACTTAGGAACAACCCTTTCAGTACTTTGAAGCTTGCATGCCTCAATGGCAAGTTTCTCACTTTCGACGACAGGTTTACATCAATGGCCTTCGACTGAGAGATTTTGCGTGGTGTTCGACGCCAAGTCCTTTTTGACACTACGTGAATTGTACTGTAGTACCTTGAGGGTCATTGTCACTATTGGTGATTCCTCTCATGCCTGTTAATAGCTTATATCATTGGATGGTAATCAGGCGATGTCTTTCCATGTTCGACTCTAGAACATTTTTTCACATGGATTGACTTGTACTCCAAGTGACGATTGAACGCGTTTTGAAAACCCCGAACTAGTTTCATCCATCCAGGCTGCGATATATTCAGGAATATAAAAGCATCAAGTGTACATCATTGGCGAACAGATAATCATCCAAATCAAAGGATGATGTGTCCATATTATCAGTCTGTCACACAGACAATTGTCTGTCCTATGTACAGGAAAATGAATTTATAAAGTTGAGCATGGGAATGTCCGCCTTAGATAGATCATGAAAGAATGTTGTCAAAATAATGTATTGTATTGTATCTTATTACAGGTCGCCTCCCAGCTCAGAAAAACTTCAGATCCTCATAGTAAAGCATTTCACCCGACATCAGAAAGATTAACGACCTCATGCTTTAGGGGGAAATTGTTACAAACATTTTTGGGCACTTCAACCCCAATCATAAATGTCCATAAACTAAGGGCTCCTAAGTCCCTAAAAGTGTTGCTTCACTACCTAAAGGAATAAGGTCAGCTAATTACATCATCTACCAGAAGTTCTCCGCTGAAAACTGCTCATAAATGGTCAAAATTGGACCATACTGAAAGCTCAATGCAGAGGGTGTGATGCATATCACCTTCCCAATGTATAGGGTGCAATGCATACTGATTTGCTCCTCTATAGGGTGTGATGGTCAGGAATGGACAAATGGTTGGGACAAAAATGCGAGGTGGAAGATCATGGAATCTTCCAGAAGCTTCCCCTCTGACACTTGCCTCTCTATTTTCGACCAAGGATGAGTAAGAGATCATCATTCTCCAAGTGGAAGAAGGAACTATCAGAGAGAAGACACTAATCAAGATCCCAAAAGATGACTCACCTCTCTGTAATCATCTATATATGGATCCCTCATCACAGAGATTCAGAGGTTGGAATTTTGTATCTTATAGAGAAGTGTTGTTGGTTTTCTGGTGTACATTCATAGTGTTGGGTGATCTAAGCTTTGCTTGAGGTGAAGAATGGCTTCCTTGCTGGAGGATGATGCCGGGTCAGAGCACATGGTTGTAATCATCTTGCTACTTTTTATATTAATAAAGCTATTATTGTTTCCTTCCATATTCTTCTGTACTTGTTTATATATGCATGTATATGGTTAATACACGTATGATCATGTATTATTTATGAAATTAGATCCTTGTTTCTTGGATAGTAGTATGTCGCTGTGATTCCATATGTTCTTTTGACGTTGGGCAGACAAAGAAGAAGTGGCGAAGCTCTATCAAGAAGGAGAGGAAATCAAACGCAAGACTCAGGTTGGTCTTCTTGGTTCTCCTCTAGTCTATTTTCATAAAAGGAAACAATATTAGACTTTGATTGTTTGTTTCTAAGATAGCCACCCATCTTAGTGGGAATAGCAGCATCCGAGTGGACACTATTCCCGGATAACAAAGAGTGAACCCGAGTCCACTCTAGCTTCTGGGTTAAGGAATATTTTTATAAAGGTCCCTTTACTTCAAGCTATCTAAGAAATTCCCATCTATACAAAGATCATTTAGGAATTATATCTTAAAAAGTTATGGAGGAATAGAGTAGAATGTTAGACCATTCAGCTTGTTGGTAGAGCAACTACAAGATGCCTATCAATGGAGAAATATACAAATCCTAGAAACCCAGTTGTTTCTATCCAGATAGGTGATATCCTTATCTCTAATGTATTAGTAGACCTAGGGGTTTCCATCAATGTTATGACCAGGAAAACCGTGGAGTGACTTGTCTTGGGCCATATTTGTCGTATTCCCACCATGCTTGACCTTGTAGGTAGATCTAAAATCAAGCTCGACGGAGTATTGGATGGTGTGGTTGTCTCTATAGATTCATGGGAATACCCCATGGATTTAATTGTGCTTCAGCAAAAGAATCCAATGGGAGGACATCCTTTGATTCTGGGATGACCATGGCTTTCCATGACCGGTTCTTATATTGGATGTTGCTCCAGTGATATGTACATTTCACATGGAGACTCTAGGAAGAAGGTCATCTTATACTCACATGCTATATATATTCGAGAACTCAGGGATACTTTATAATTAGACTATGATAGTAGTGATGAGGAGACCTGGCCTATTTATTCGATTCAGCATTATACCAAGTCCACCCAGGATGGTGAATTATGAGATTTCTTGAACAATCTAGACACTATAACTAGTTTTGGTACACTTCAATAGATCTCTAGTCTGGATTTCAATGAAAATTATGATTCCTAACCTTCCTTATCCCATACTATGGCATCATCTTCCTCTGCCCTTGAGCTTGATACCACTCTTGTTGAAATTAGTCTAGGAAAATAGTTATACATTAGTTCAGACCTCGATTCATCTCAGCAAGAGTAGCTTGTTACCTTGTTGCGAGATCACTTGGATGAATTCGCTTGGAGTTATGAAGACATGAAAGGCATTCCTCATGAGACTTATACTCATGCTATCTATATCCAAGAGGGATCCTGACCTGTTAGACAACCGTAGAGGTGAATGAATCCTGCACTAAGAGATATTGTTATGGAGGAATTACAAAAACTTTTAGATGCTAATTTCATCTACCCCAGTTCTGATAGTCAGTGGGTCTGTCCATTAGTGATAGTTCCTAAGAAATATGAGAGATGGCATATTTACATTAACTATCGACAATTAAAAAAAGCCACTCTCAAGGATTACTTTATCCTTTCTTTCATAGATGAGGTGTTAGATACCCTTGTCGGTAAAAAGTATTTTTCATTTTTAGATGGCTTCAGTGGGTATAACCAAATCCAGATCACACACTCAAATCAAGACAAAACTACCTTTACATTCCTTTTGGGTACGTTTTCTTATCAAGTGCTTCCTTTCGGGTTGTGTAATGCACCCGCTACCTTTAAAAGGGTTGTGTTGGTTACTTTTACTAATCTTGAATGTGTTGAAATTTATATGGATGATTTTTCTATGTTTGTTAACTAATTTGATGAATCTCTTAAAAATCTAGAAAAAGTGTTCTTGCTTTTCCAAGAGCCTTATCTTGCTTTGAGTGATAAAACATGTAGATTAATGTGCAAGGAAGCAGTGGCTCTTGGTCTTTTGGTTCCTGACAAAGGTATCTAGGTGGACCCCAGTAAAATTGAAGTCATCATTCATCTGCCTACACTCAGAACCCGAAGGGAAGTGAGAGGTTTCTGAGGACATGCTAGTTATTACCGGAGATTCATTGAAATTTTTTCCAAGATTGCTACCCCCCTTTCTTGATTATTAGCTAAGGATATTGAATTCACCTATTCCACAACTTGCGAATGGTCGTTTCAAACATTGAAGGAAAAATTAGTACATGCACTAGTTTTGAGAGGACCAAACTGGTCCCTGCCATTTCATATTTCCTTTGATGCTTCAGAAACAACAATTCACGCAGCCTTAGGACAAGAGGAGAATAAACAGTGCTATTTTATTTACTACATCAGTAGAAAAAAATCACCTACCGAATTTAAATATATAGTGACTGAGAAAGAATTTTTAGCTGTTATTTTTTCTATTCATAAATTCAGACATTACATTACAGGATATGAAATTTATGTGCATATTGATCAATCTGCTATAATATATTTAATGAATAAACCTTTAACTAGCAGTAGAGTGACTAGGTGGTTGCTCCTATTACAAGAACTCAATGTTACAATTATTGATAGACCAGGAAAGTCTAATATTGTAGCTAACTATATTTCAATATCAAACAATCATGGTGAAATAATTCCTGTTGATGATGATTTCCCTGATGACCATATTTTTGTTGTGTCAACAAAATCTCTAGGTTTTTCTAACATAGTTGACTATTTATTCATTGGAAAAACGCCACCCTAACTTATCCACTCATGAAAAGTAGAATATTATTCAGAAAAGTTCTTCATATTCTTGGATACAGGGAGACCTCTTTTACACTGGACCATATTTTGTTATTCATAGATGTGTGAGAGAAGATGAGATGTTTGATATCTTAAAATCTTCCCATGATGAACCTTGTGGTGGCCACTTCGCTGACAAGTGAACATCATATAAAATTTTACGCATTGGCTATTTTTAGCCTTCTTTGTTTAAGGATTCCACGCAATATGTTAGGTGTTGTGATAGTTGTCGACGAATGGGTCAACGTATTCAAGGAAATGAAATGCCTTTATGTCCTCAAGTCATGATTGCACCCTTCAAAAAGTGGGCTATTCGTTTCATAGGACCCATAAACCCCACATCTTTAAATAAGAAGCATATCTTGGTTTGTACTTATTTTGTTACTAAATGGGTAGAGACTAAAGTTGTTTGTTTTGCCACTCAAAAAGTTGTTGTCGATTTTTCGTTCAATGAAATTTCTACCATATTTCGTGTTCCTAGAGAAATTGTTTCTGACAATGGACCAAAGTTTGTTTCTAACTTGGTACAGGAAGTCATGAATAAGTACAAGATTCGATATAGGAAATCTACACTATACCATCTACAAGAAAATAGCAAGGTGGAATCCACAATCAAGGTGATCAAATCCATCCTTACCAAAACAATAAACATGCATAGGAAGGGTTGGGCTATCAGATTTATTGAAGACTTATGGGCTTATCGAACCACTTGGAGGAATAGCACGAGGCATACACCGTATCAGCTGGTGTATGGAAAACAACTCCTTTTGCCGATTGAATTTCATATAGGCTTTTAGAATTGTAGTTCAGTTGGGTCTAGATCTATTGGAAGCATAGCAACAATGTCTATTACAGCTAAATGAGTTGGATGAATTTTGAAGGGATGTGTTTCAATAGAATATTTTGTTGTAGCAGCAATACAAGAGGTGGCATGATAATTTTATCAAGAAGAAACCATTCCAACTAGGTGATTGGGTACTTCTCTATGACTCTAGATTTAAACATTTTAAAGGAAAGTTCCATACTCGTTGGATGGGACCCTATGAGGAAATTCAAGTTTTCGACAATGGGGTTGTAGAAATCAAAACTATCAATGGGTGAAATTTAATTTTCCTTGTGAATGGGCATAGGCTTAAAGCATATTTTCAACCCATCACAAGGGAAGACTTCATGCAGCAACAGTCTGAACTTCAATAGGTAGGTGGCTATGCCAGCCTATTGTAATCTAATTTCTTCTCTCTTGAAATAAAGTTGAAAGAAAATCCAAATATATATATATATAATTAAAATTAAAAAATAAAAAGAAAAATTCTTGTTATTGTGAACATCAGTTTTACTGACATGATTGCAGAAGGATCAATCAGAAAACCTACTTTCTGGTAGGAAGATCAATTCTAATAAAATTGGAATGCTGCTTGAGCTTTTGATGTGTTAATTGTCACCTAGAAGAAGAAGGTTCAAGTACAGGAACTGGGCCCTTATCCAAGTTAGGGACAGATGGCACAATTTTTTTTATCCAAGTAATACTCAATTCCCACTGCATTTATTTTATGGATCAACACTATACATGAAGGTGTCAGGTGAAATTCTAACCTTTTTCTATTTCCATTTTTGTAAAGAAATCTCCCTTTATTTTATTCTTTTTATCCCTAAAGTTTACCATCCCTTTCTACAAATAAGATTTCCCTATCTGATTTCATATTTCCCTCTATTTCCCTTGAATTTTTTTCCTGACATCCCTTTTTCGATTTGTCCCTCTTGGTGGTCTTGCTCTTGAATTCCCTATGGTAATTTCCTTCCCATTCTAAAAATTTACCCTTTCTCCCACTTATTTTTTCCCCTCATGGATCGATTCTAGGATCTGATGCAAACTCACAAATCAGATCGAAAGGCATATGTCAACACCAAAGAATGGTGAATAAAACCTCCGTTGTTTATTCAACAAATTTTTTAATCAAGCCTATGAGTTATATCCTATGAGAATTTTCTTTTGGTTCCCTTTTATCTTTCCATAAATATTACAAATATCCCTAGTGTAGGAATGTGTGTTTGAGTGCAAGCATGGTTAGTTCAGGAATATCTAAGCGCAAGCATGCTCAGTGCCAGCATGGTTTGTGCAAGCACATTCAGTGCAGGCATATTCAGTACAAGAATCCACACTACTGAGTGTGCCCAATTAAGAAAACAAATATTCTGGTGCAGGAACACCTTGTGAAAAAATGTGTATTGAAATATTATCTTTTGTTTCATGAACTCTTGTAGAGGCTAAATAACTATACCACCTATAGATCATGAAATTCAGTTTGTATTATGATTAATACTTTGTTTTATCATTTAACAAATTAGGAAGAAATCATTTAAGTACAAATATATTTTAGGCTATGAAATATCATCTTTTTAATGAGTACTAAGTACACCTCATGTGAGATCATGAAGTAAATGTGGGATGGTACAATTCTCTTGAAATCCAATACTTACCTTTCCTTGAAAAACTCATCACTTGATAATAATTGCCTTACTCCATATCCGACCTTGCATGATCGTTACATGGAATTATTATCTAGACTGTCACCTCTTCTAATCATCATCGTCTGCCTATATTCTAACCAATTCATATACACATCGATGTAATTTTAATGATGAAGCATGACCATTCGGGAAGTAGTTCATATAGTGGCAGATGTGTAGATCAAGCATCATTTGAGTTCTTTATGTTGTAATATCCTTTCAAAACTTGAGATAGAGATTCAGTGAATTCAAACGGACATGGCACCTGTAAGGACTGATCCACGGTCCATAAAAGAGATGGAGTAGACAACTGAGTACACAAATTGTCTTGCAATATTGCAGGAATCTGAGTTCCTCTCATTTCTACAAAAATTTGAAGGATTCGACTCAACCATGGCAATAACATTCACCTAGACTTTTGATGGGAGTCGGGCCAAGGTTGGTTCGGTAGAATTTGCAGTCATAGAGGAGTCCATATCTCAGGCTACAGGTTTACCATCAATGGGGGAACAATGGTTTAAGAATGAGAACTTAGAAACGAAGTTGTGGCATCCGTTCATGGTCAACTTGAAGTAGAAGGTGGACTAGAAGAATGGTCTGTAGCAAAATGCTATGATAGGAAAATGGAAGGATATTCTTTATGTGTTGGAGAAGTTTCTTACCTACAAGCGTTGCTACTCGTTAAATTTGCTCTATTACATATTCTTTCTCTTTAATTTTGAGTCTGGTAAGCTCATTAATTTCCCTTATTATGTGCTCAGGAGCATAGAAAAATGTCAAAAGGGGTTCAGAAAGGGAAGTCAAGCTAGGTCACATACAAATTGTGTCACCATGGGATGATCACAATTTTAATTAAGAAGGATGTGGAAGCTAAAAATCTAACTTGGGAGGAGTTCTTAAAGAATTTTCATGGGTGAAGTGGAGGGAATTCGACTTAGAAGAAGAGTTCAAGCAAGAAAGAGAAATTGGAAACGTTGACCCCACACCCTACCGAGCCCAGGAGGTTGACTTGGAGAAGGATTGCCTCTTTTTGGGTGGGCCATGTTTAGTAGACCTCCATGATAATGTTGGATGACTCACCACCTACTTCACCAAGTAACGATAATATTTCGGTCCTCGCTGAGGTGGCGGCACATAGAGTGGTTGATGGTGACTGTGTGGAGAAGGCAGAAGACACACCCTTGTCAGTCCTCTTTGGTAGTATGAAGAAGAGAAAAATGATGTCTAGTGCAAGAAAAGATCTAACAGAGGTCAGGTGGATGATAGATTACAGGACATTGAAGCCCTTAATGATTCTAAAGTTCCAGGGATTGAAACACTTGGTAAGATGGATGAGCAGGGTACTAAAACCCTCAATGATTTTGAAGAGTAGGGTATTGAAACCCTTGGTGAGATGGATGAGCAGGGTACTACATCACTTATGATTTTGAAGAATAGGGTACTGAAACCCCTCGTAAATGGGATGAGTAGGGTACTGAAACCCCCGATAAAGGAAATGTGTAGGGAACTGAGACCCTTAGTGACATTGATACTCTAGGTATTGAAACCCTTGACGATATTGGAATGTAGAAACTGAAAAATGGCAAAGATAACCTCAGCCCTGATGATGTCAGCACATGTTTGGAATCGACTGCTAAGAAGTCAGCGCCAGAGGAATTGGGAGTAGAGAACTCCACCCTCTATCTCAAAATTTAGATAGAAGAGCTCAAGAAACATGTTTACGGCTTGGAAATATTAAACCAAGCCATGAAAGAGAAAATTATAGTGCAAAAGCAAGCAAATGCAGAGTTGGTAGGAGAGGTAAAGGAGAAGAAAAGACAAGTTAAGATATGGGAATTTCAGGCCTCAAAGTGTTATGAACGTCTTAAAAAGGTGACAAAGAAACTCAAAAAGGCTCAAAATAGGAAGGAAAAGACAGTGAAAGCAGGGATCAACATACAACTTCAGAATTGAAGGGAGGCTCTTTTGTTTTGGCTTTTTTTTGCAGCAGGGAAAGGTTTTGTGAGGACCCACAATAGCTTAAGGAGGGGAGGATGTTGGTAGGCTAAATTGATTAATTTTTAACCCATTTTTCCACTTCAAAACCATGAACTTAGACCTTTGTTTTAACCTTGCAACCTCCTTATTCCTACACTAGTCCAAGAATCGTGCCTTTTCCTGCACTAGTTCTGTATTTCATGTTTAGGGGTTATGAATGTGCTTAATTAATTGTTTTCATAGATTTTGTACCTTTAATATTCTTTCCAACTAATATGTCCTTTCCTAAAGTATTTTCTAAGAAATGTATTAATGATTCAGTTAGCATGGTTAAGTGCATGTAGGCTTCATGCACTGCTAGCGAATCCTAAACTAGGATGACAACTCAGTACCTAACGCAGACACCTTGTTCCAGAATGGTTAGCTCGAGTTGTGCTCAAAGTGGAGATAAGTCAGGGATATGATGGAGATTGGGTTTTCAGCCGAATGCTTAAGATTAAGGTTTTGTTATAACTAAAAGTCTTAGTATGAACTATTGTTGTTATTTTGTTATAGCTTAAAGGCTTAGATTCGAACGATGGATGTAATTTGGTTACTTCCGAAGACCTAAACGGATCTATAAAATATATGATTAAGACATAAAATGGTAGTGGGTGATAGATATAGCAAGGATATTGTAATTTTGTTCTTCTGTAATTTTGCTGGTATTGCCCTCATCCTGGGTTGGATTCGAACTCATGATATACATTTGTTGATTATTAATAGAAAGGGATTACACCATATTATTTAAATATTGTGTTGTAATTATGTGTTCATGCATCATTAAGCACTAAATATTCATGTTTCCTAAATAGGGAAACGAGATGGTTGGCTAGGGCCTAGCCAATCCAGCTCATTCTCCCTTGTATTCTTGTTTTTCGTTAAAGGCGTGTTGATTTTGTTTAATGTAAAGTGTGAACTAAATACATGCTTTTATTCTTCTGCAAAGTCCATATTGATTTCATCACTGTGTGACTGATCCATGGTGTGCATTTTGTTTTATCCTTTATGATTTCTTTTCTTCAAAGATTAACATCATTTCTTCCTGGATCATGCAATCACGCATTCTTGCACTAGTGCATTTACAGTTTCGCAGATTAATTCCTTTGGTTCATCTCAGTAATACTATTTTATTCTTATATGATATATGATCCTTAATCCGTTTCTACAGTATGTGATTATCATTCTGAAGTGTTATTGATTTTTTGAACTAATTATGCTTTGGTAATTCAAGAATGAATGTCGTTGTGATACATTAATCTATACCTGTACTTCATACTATTTAGGGAAAAATCAGACTTCATGTTTAAATATTTTCAAGGAGATCTTTTTGAGTTAAGAAGGTTACGAATGCATATCAGATTTGTGTGGATAACTATTATAGGATTGAGGTCTACTGTCACAATTAGATGATTCTTTTAGATTGCATGAAGGAATTCCTTGATTGAATAAAAGTGTGCCTTGAGTTTGGAAACTAATTCTTATTTTAAAAATTGAGATTGGTTGAAGCATATTTTTGTTTCAGGAAGTTATTTTGAAGTTTTTTTCACCTTTTCAAATTCTTTCTCTGAGTTAACACATTCTTTATTTTCTTGTAAGAGGAATTGGAAAAATTGGTGCAGGAATATATGTTCCGGTAGAGGAATCGATATCCTGATACAAGAACAAAGTGATCTAGTCCTAAGGCTTAGATCCCCTACATGAGGACATAAATCTTTAGTATAAGTATAAAATATACTTCCAGCACTTAAACTTTGTTCTGGTACTAGTGCAAGCATTGCAGGAGTACAAGAATAGTGACTTAGTGCAAGGAGAAAGATCTATAAGGAAGTCAGACATATGCAAGGTTCCAATTATTAACTTGACATACAACTATATTAAAGACAAACATAGATTTACATTTCCATTACTCAATATGTCCTACAAGAAGTTTGAGAGTTCCTTTCATTTATGTCTTCTGCAGAAGTACTTTCTTTCACATTCCAGCACTAGAATTTCTTTGGTGTAAATTGTCGGGTGATCTTTTCTTTTTTATTATGCAAGATTACAATTAAGGAAGTAGGAATAGAATTAGGAAAAGTTCATATCATTTATGGTATTTCCTATGCTTCGTCTCTAAGTTTATGAAACCTTCCGGTCGACAATTAAGTGTTCAAGAAGTCTCCCTAATCACAATTCCTGGAGTCTTGCAAACCCAATATTTTCACAATATAATTTTTCATCTTTCGTGTTCCTATGTTGCCAACAATCTTAGACAATATCCTTGTGGAGTCACGCATGAACGTAAACATTGCTCTGCTCCTAGCGAGCCTAGATAGTACCCTGACGAGTTTCTTGCTTCACCTCTCTACACAAAAAGCCTTTTTCTTATTTCACCTATATTTATTTATTTAAAGATAATTGTGCATTGACACTTATTTATTTTGGGGTGGAAGAGCGATATGGAGTTATTGAGAGGAAGAGAGGTTGTTACTTCAAATAAGCATATAAATACCTATGATTTAGGTTTTCTCATTTATATTTTTACCCTTCTCCATTTCTACTAGTTGGATAGGCTTGAAAACACAAAAGAAGAAAACTGAGTGTAGGCATGAAGTTTATAGACTATACAAGGGTTCATGGTTGGACTAAAACTCTCCTTATGGATGGATCATGTTTTCCGTCAAAACTTCATTGGCTAAAATATGTAGCCAACACAAGGAAGACAGACAAGACGCTAGCCAAATGCTAGATTGTCACAAGACTATTTAGACTTCAACCACACACACACTTAAAAGCCACAACTTATTAAAGCACAACACATATTCAAATGACAAAACAACACAAGACAGAAGCAAAGACATAAACAACAAACAAAAAAAGACTATGTAGATAGTGCGGGGGGATCCCTAGATCTTCGTTGAAAATAAACTTTTAAGTATTGGACATTGACACAGAGAGAGTCAATATTCTCATCAAGTGATTGAAGATGATACGTGTGTTGGCCAAGCTTCTCATGAATTATGTGTGGACCAATCCACAAGAACTGAAACTTAGTGTGTTTTCCTTTTTCATCATGGTCTATATCCCACTTTAAGACTAAGTCATGAACACAAAAGATAATTTTCCTTCTATATTTTCTATCAAACCATATCTTGATATGAATCTGGTAAAGTAAGTATTTTTCTTTGGCTTTTAGCCTTTCTTCCTATAGCTTGTGCAAAGTGTCCATCCTACCATGAACTACAAGACATGACTTTCCTTGGGATTCTTGGGATAGTGGTAGACCAGGCAAGTAGATGTTCGGCAATAGGATGGACTCTTTTCATACACGAGGAAGTAAGGGGAGTTGTTTATATAAGGTTTAGGCATGACTCAGTCAACCAATATGGAATTCACCAAAGCAGAGTTCTAGTTTCATTGTTTAGAGAATATGGTCTTTTTTATGATACAGACGAGATTCTTGTTCATGGATTCAACAAGACGATTTACCTGTGGATAATAATTAGCAGAATGTTTCAAGATAATACCATTTTCTACTGAAAAATCATAACGTTCTAATGAGGAAACATATGTTTCATTGTAAAAAACAAGTGACGTAGGAACGTCGAAACTAGAGATGATATTCTATTGAGAAAAGCTAATGGCTTCCTGATCATTCACTTGTTTTAGCTGAAATTCCTCTATCTACCATGTGAAATAATATGTAGTAGTTAGGATATAGAGGTTATGCTTCAATGAAAGTGGGAAAATTTTCCCCAATGACATCCAAGCCCCACTGTTGAAACAATTCTTCCACTTCAATGGGCTACAGTGGGGCTATTGACCTCTGATTTTTACTGGCACATCTTTGAAAGACCAGACACTTGCGAGCATAAGCATGACCATCTTTGAATAATGTAGGCCAATAAAAGCCAACCCACATGACCATATGTAATGTAGTATTTCTTGCAAAGTGTCCCCCGACCGTTCCGTCATGGAGATCACATAATACCTTTTATGAATCGTGTGCCTCGAAACACCTGAGCAGTACTCCATTATGGTGCTTCCTAAACAATAACCCATGCACCAACTAATATGACAATTCTATGAATCAAAGTTCCTTCTTTTTCTGTGTAGAGAAGTGGGATGGCACGGTCCCATGTTCGAAGTGTTGTAACACATCTATGTACCAAGAGTCTCTATCCATAGTGGGGGTGATTTTCTCGACACTAAAAATTTTAATTTCTTACTCCCATTGTGTGAGCTCTTCTTCTTCCTCTTTAGTGTTTATTGCCTCTCCTACTAATTGGAAATTAGCATGACCCTTGATCCTATGAGTTGGCTTAATATCAATATCATATTCCTATAATTCAGACATCTATTTTTCCCTTCTCTCACCCAGATCTTGCTGAATTAGTAGTGATCTTGTTGTTGGCTATGGAATAAATATAACACAACAGTTTTTTAATAGATAGGGGATCAAGTTCTTTATCGCCTTGTACACTGCATAACCCTATTTGTCCACAGTGGGTTAGTTGATATCTATTCCTTCTTGACTTGTGCTCATGAATGGGATAGGTCATTCATTGTTCAACTCCTTCTTCTAAGTTAGCACAGAAGCAAGAGAAGTGTAAGAAGAAAATGTGTAGAGCAAGAATTCTTTACCGAAGTTCGGGTTGTACAACATGGGTACTTCTACTATAACATTGTTGATATGGGAAAATGCATCATTTTACCTCTTATCAAACTTATAGGTTGTGTTCTTCTTGATCATATCCTATATTAGTTTGACAACCTTAGCATAGTCAAAGATGAAATTTCGAAGGAAATTGATCTTCGCAAGAAAGACTGCATGGATTTCTCGTTCACTATGTTGGGAATCTACGTGATTGTCTGAACCCTATTTAGATCTACTTTGATCCCACTTTTAGCAATGATGTGTCCCAGGAGATTACCTTCAGACATTACAAAGATACTCTTCTTGGGATTCAAGGATATCATGTATTTACAACATCGCTCAAAAATCTTCTTTAGATGGCGTAGGCGATCTAACCGCTCATTTGAAAATATTGTCATATCATCAAGCTATACTACTATGTTGTTTCCAATAAGCCGATGAATGGTGATGTCCATTGCACCTTGGAATGTTGCATTAGCATTGATTAACCTAAATGACATTCGTTGAAATGTGAATGTTCCACACATTGTTCTGAACGTATTTTTTAATCTGTTAGACTTTGCCACCAAAACCTGGCTGTAACCTGAGAATCCATTGAGCAAATAAAACTTTTTGGCCCCCAATATTGTTTACAGTATTTTCTCCATGGACGACGCAAGGTAATTATCCTGCTCTAAGGTGCAGTTGAGATTGCGAAAATTTACACATAGGCAAATCTGCCCAGACTTTTTTCTTATAGGAACCAATTTTGATACGCATGTTGAATGTCAAACTTTGTAGATGGGGCTCAAGCATTGGGTGAAATTTTCTCAATTTCTTCTAAAATGGCTTGGCTCCTTGATTTGTATCACATGCTAGATTATTCACATATCATATGTCTTGACATCATCGTATGTCAAGGTGAATACATCATGGTACTGCTTGAATAAGTGGATGAATGCCTGCCACTCTTGTGGTGTGCAGCAAGTACTAATATTAACATACTTCACATCTTTCTCAATTCCCAAGTCGATTTTCTCATGTGACAGAGTGGAACTATGGGCCTTGGCATTAATGTGCCCTCAAAAGCGATTATGTAGATTATACAGCTTTTCCAATGATACCACACCCTTAGGGATGAGGCTTCCTTTACTTGCACTGGTTGAAGCCTACAGTGTCTACTCGCTCTTGTCCAGGTCAATCACTGCATCTTTGAATATGTCAGCATTGGCCTAAAGTACACTATCTATTGGTCATCATAAAAAATGCATAAGTTAGTTATATTATGTGGGACATATGGTTTA
Organism: Pinus taeda; assembly: GCA_000404065.3. Lineage (NCBI taxonomy): Eukaryota > Viridiplantae > Streptophyta > Pinopsida > Pinales > Pinaceae > Pinus > Pinus taeda. Next base: position 30,851 of record APFE030618371.1, read on the forward strand.
TATAAAATTTTAGTAGAAAATTCATCCCATAATGGTAACATCCGAGCAACAGGTTTGCCAATGCATCTGCTACTACCTTACACATTCTTGTTAATGAAATAATATTGAAAGCTTGGAAGTGAGATATTGGTAACCATACCTCTTGTTGATAACTCTTAAGATGAGCTCGCACACAATGTATAATGTTACATACATGACACACCATGAATTCAGAGTCACCTAGCACTTTTAGAACAACAACATTGAGGTCAATGGCCTTCTTTAACCCTAGGAGATGTGCTTCATACTCTATAATGTTATTCGTGCACTTGAATTCCAAGTGACTAGTGATCAAAATGTTTTCTCTATAGTGGGTCTCTTAAAACACAACTAGCTCTAGATCCCTCCTGTGTCTTGGGTCCATCAAAGTACATAGTACACATATAATATGCACATGGACTACTCATTGCACTAGCACTACTACTACTTCTACTACTACTACTACTACTACTACTTATTGTACAAATTTCATGATGACTTCAATAAAACATGTGTCCTACTTAGCAGAAATAGCATCTTCATATTTTTTTGTCAATGTTTGTTTTGCAGTTTGCTCTACAATTTGTCCAATACTTGTCAGAAAGGCAGAAGTGTAATAGTCTATTGTGATGGAGTCATGAGGTTTTTTGTTGTCTAAAAACTTTTTCAAGATGTGATTGATCCTATGATTGAAATTTGTAACTTTTTCCTTCTACTCCATCTTAAGACTACCCAACTCATTCAATAACATGGTGAGGGTCTTGTCTTCAACAATTTTTTCAAGAAAGATCCTTTTGAAGGTCCTCCAATTCTAGATGGAGTTTGGAGGAAGGTTGTGATACCATACAGTTGCTTTACCATCGAAGGTACATGGAAAAGTTCCTCATGCAACATCATTGTAATGTACCTCAAGTGTTTTCAAATGTAGTTAGAAGTTGTCGAAGTGATCTTCAGCCTTCAATGTCTAGTCAGCATCACATTTCATTAAGAGATTTTCCACGTGCATTGGTATCTTGTTCAAGACACCTAAAAGTGCTAGTGGGCCCTGAGTCATCCAATCCAGATTCTACTCTGCCATGTCTTATTCCTCGTTATCCTCCTCTTCCTCTTTTGAATCTAATGTTTCCTCTTCCTCTTATTTTTTTTCTTCCTCTTTGCCTATCCTGCGAGTAAGGGGTGATTTCCTTCTCCTCATTAAAATAGTGGAGCCTCTTCTTCCCTTTCCACAACATCTTATAGTTCTTCAAGAGTGGAAAGAACCCCTTCTTCAATAGACAAAACCACTACTTATGTGGGGGTGGTCCTATTCTTATTATGGGAGTATGGAAGACTCATTACTCCTAGAATCAACACAACAACCTTTGCAAAATGACAGGTGATGGGGTTGATGGCCTAAAGTTAATGACAGAGGATTTCACATTTATGCTTGGGTGGTAGAGAGTTACCAACTTTATAATTACAAATAGGGGAGAGGGAGTGAATGTTGCTTCCTTGGCAAAAATATGGATTAATGGGGTCAATGGGACAATTAGCAATAAAATATTGGTTTCCCTCCTTCTAGCACCACAAACGTTGACGTGTTGGACCCACCAACATTCAAGTGATCTCCTCGAGATGAATTCCCAATTAGACCTCAAATAGTTTTGTGTAGGAGTCTCATCCGGTATAAAGACTCAATTACCAAATCCTTAAATATTTCCCTTCACTCTAAATGTCAGCACAAGATATTGATGTAATGGTGTCTTCAAAAATCAAGGGAAGTCTACCTAGTGAGTGTATAGTGCAACTGTGTCTAGGAAATTTTACTTCAAAGGGAGAGACAAAAGTGAGCCTCTAAGTGAGATGTAACAGTACCACCCAGGAAGAGACACACATGAACTAGAAGATCTTGTCAAACATCCATCGAAATAGTCCACAATGTATGTGAAGGTCATTATAACCAATAAGGAAAGAAGGATATGTCTAGTATCCTGTGCAATAGTCCACAAGGATGAGACAACGATAACAATCATTACAACACATTCTCAATAAGATAAGCACTAAAATAACCAAAACAATGTAACTATCTTAGTACATGTGTAAGAAAACATAAAATCAAAATGTTCATAGAACAGTTTTACAAGCACCCATAGTTCATGCATAGAGAATGTGCTTGCCTAAAAAGTCTTATGCTATTAAGAAAAAGCTCCAAGGCACATACTTACATTATACATCACTAGCCCTAGTGGTGAGACATTGGAGCAACTCCTTACTCCTCAAAGAACTGGTGATGCTTATACAATGAGGGGGTATATATAACCAAGGGGTGATGCTTACCCCTTGTGACTCTTTGACTACACTCATGACTATTCAAATTCCTATAACTTTTCAACTTACATGACTTTTCATATTCATGTGTGTGCATTGGAATTCCACTTTACAATCCATTTGATTTACAATATACATGGCCCACAATAGCGATGTGGCATATGAAAACTCATGACATGACTTGGAATGACACTACTAACATGGACAAACTTTATGATGTGGAAATGTCAAGCCATTATTGTTGGTGAGTGCTATATGTGTTCTTCGATATTCTTTCACTTCTCTTCCGCATAGCTTGATGATGTGCGGTCTTCAATGGTCTTCAATCTTTGGAGATGGTTACAAAATTCTATTCCTTTTCTTGCCCTTGATAGGTCCACTTGTAAGCTTAGCTACACATGAGTATTTAAGCATTCTCCCCTCCTTCTTCTCTTTCTTCATCATCTCACCATGGCTTGATAATGTGCAGGTTCCTACAATTCACTCATGATGGGATGACATCAATCTGAATAATCCCTATCCTAAGATGATGCATTATTATCCATGAATTGGGCCCAGCAGAAGTGACAGGTTAGGAAAGAGGGCCCAATAGCTATGTATTGTACAGTTCCAGGTGACTGGGAGATAGCTTGGTCGCTGAGACTGCGCAGAGCGCAACTCAGGCTTGACTGAGGAAATTTTCAACACAGTCCACACTGGGAAGAAAAATTGTGCAGAGGCCACTAAGAGTCAGGATTTCATAGTTCAAGAAAGTAGTGGATGATGTGGGATGAGACCATGAGAGGTTAGTTCTACATATATTTCAGAGGCAAGGGGGACTAGGTAGCAGAACGACTTGGAGGAAAAATCTACGTATTTCTTGAGGATAGCAAGCTCTAATTGAGGGAAGGACACTGGAGGACACATATGCACAATTTTGGAGGCCAAGTGAGGTTGGGCTCTCTATGCATTAAGCCGTTGTAGGAAGCAAGGGAAAATTAGTGCAAAGTGTGTAGTTCAAGGTAGACTAGTAGGCACAACTGTACAATTTTTGTCATCAAGGAAGACTATTAGGCCCTGGGATTGTGCAATACAAAAAATCTAGAGGACAATGATTGCGCACTGCATAGTACTAGGAGGAAATTTCACATCAATGAGGGTTGAGATTGCACAATGCACATTTTAGTCGGGGCTCGATGAAGTTGAGTTTCCTGGTCAGGAATATTTTCTGAGAATGATTAAGTGTAGGAGGGAGATAGATTTGTGATCAACCTGTATTGTTATCACACACTTAGAATAATTCGATTTCACGACAACATATACCACCAAAACATAAAAAAAAATAATTACCCTCTATGTCACTATCTCATGACAAGAAGTGCCAACTAAAACACTTGAGATAGAGCCTAGCACGACTGTGATGACACTTGTGCGATAATGCTCAAGACTTTTTGTGTGAGTGCAACAGGTGTTTACATGACTATGAAAACTAATATACACAAACACCAACATTTGAAACCACCAGAAAAGGTTCGCAAACATCATGTATCAATCAACATGCCAAAAGGCAATAATTGATCCAACAAGAAAAAGGATTCAAAGAACTTGGGAAAGCTCGTGAAATGATCTTATGTGTTTGCAACAATCAAGGGAAAGACCAAGGAAGGCTCTAAAATTTGAGTGCAAGAAATTTTTTTTGAGGGTGTTGCAGTAGCTACAACATATTCCAAAGCCTTATTTATATTAAATGCAGATGCAGGGGAAAGGTCTTATGTAAATAAATTTGAGATAGTGAAGTGGGAGGCTATTTATATCTATGAGAGGAAGTGAATTTATGAGTTGGTGCAACACTTCTCTAACATGAGGCTCCACTTTAATAGAAAGGTAGGGTCTTGGAGATCTAGTAGAGACATTGTTGCAGTGTCTACATTTGATTTGAAAGGGTTGTGTCTCTTTTAAACACAAAATTTGGCATTGGTTATTACTTCATCACTGATTAGATTATAAGAGTAGGTTGCACAAAGTTGGTAATATTAGTTCATCTTGTGTTATGTGTGGCAAAGGGAAGGTAATGCAATATAGTTTTGGGAAATGTCAATATACCAGATTTATTTGGTCATAGTTTTAGGCTAGATTTCAGTTTCTTTTTTTAGCTCAACTCTCCTATAATGGCAGGCCACCCTAAGGGACCATTGGTATTCATGGATAGCTTAAGATTAGTTTGGTTTTAATTTTTTTGGGTTAGAATTTGTTTTGTGGAAATAACATTATATAGTGTAAAGTTACTTTTTATCAAGCTCCTCATCCTTTTCTCTTGGGGATTTCCAGACTCAAGAGTATTAAGCAAGAGTTAGCTCTACTCCTGCAAGTACACCAACATATTTTCTTCCATGATGTTGAGTCCCTCCCCATGGGGGCCTAGGGGTCTAGGCTCATATGATGGCCATTTTGGCTTTCATAGATTGAGACTTTTCTAGTTCCCCCATTCTATGCATGATGTAATTAACTTTAGTTATGTAGTAATTATTTGTTCTTTGAGATAATTTAGAAGAATTTGAAAAAAAACAATGCATCAATAATCATCACCGTCTCTATTTCTTAGTGGTTTCCAACAAAAAATCTTTGATGTAAATAAGAGGGAATTATTGCAAAAGAAATCTTAACCTACTATGAACAATAAGAAATGTGTCTCAATGACAGTCCATCACGTTTCAATCTAACTCTGAGATGAAGTACTTCTCACCAAAATGACATAGGTTCAAACCGAGTGGGCATGCTCCAAGTAAAAGTAAAAACATGTAAAAGAGAGAAGTGTTTGAAATATATTGAGATATTTGTAAAATTCCTCTGTTGCAGTCACTCATGTAAAAAGAGATAGCTTAATGATATTTCAAACATTGTCCTAACTCATGGAACATGACCTAGGGAAGAGGATTCCCATTTTTGTCTTTGTTAGCATTTTATCCATTTTGGGATAACATAACTTTAGAAAGTATTTAGAATATAGTGAATAAACACAAAGAAAACTATAATGTCAAAAATATCCACATTTAGTTCTAGCTGCAACTTTTGAATCACATGCTTGTAACCTACGTACTAATCAAATTATAGAGCTCGAACGAATTTTTTTAGTTATTATTTCTAGCAATTACCCTCTCAAAAAACTTCATCTTTGCACATCAAAAGAAAAAATGGGGTTTTCCTTACACATAGAGGTAGCTCCATTGCACTCTTGAAACTAGTATTGACTAACCTATCCTACATAGTTTTTGTGTGTTTCGTTGCCATCCCCTACATCACTAATAATAAGATAATGTTTTCCCATTTTGGGTGTGCCAAGAACAATCTCTACTCTTTGGTAGAGGGCGATGATGATTCTGAGGGATTTTGAGGAGCTAACTGAAACATGCCAACCATGTGGTTATCTCCTAAAAATTAATTATGACAACACATGCATATTAAAAAAAAATAGTGGCTAAAAACTCAAAAGACAAATCAATTACGAGGCTATAAGGCTCCATTGAAGAGTAAGAAGGGGCACACATGATTTAAGCCATCATTAGAAGCGCACATGAAAAATAAATAAGGGTTACTTAATAGCTTCAGAAAGTGCCAAGTGGCATAAGAAATGAATGCATAGAAAAGAGGAATGCTAGCACTATAAAGGGTGATGATTCCAACATTCTGAAGAGGATCCATGTTTATCCATTCTGGAATAAAAACATGAAAGCTTGGATATTGTGGTTGAATGAAAGATTGTAAGGGTACCTGGAAGACTCATGAGGGTCGTGGAAATCCTAAAAGCTGGAAAAGTCTAGAACATTCATATCTAGCTTAGTAAGGTGCTCTAGAAGGTAGTGGTATAGCCCGATGGACGATAGGTCCATAAAAGGGTGAACACCACTTTGGGACATGCTGATGGGGAATATGAATCTTTTCTAGTTGGAGGCTACCAGGTTTGGTACCTTGGTTGTGTGAGGGCATGAAACGATACCTAGATTAAATGTGAGGGAAGTGGGACTCTTGGAAGCCACAAGGCTTTAAAACATTGTTTTTTAGATGAGTAAGATGCCCTATACGTTATCAGCATAGGTTGATGATCCATAAACTGTTGTGGATATCCCAATGGATAGCTTTTCACAATAGTTTTGATAATATTATATTAAAAATATGAGACTCTACACTATTACAGGTTTATTAAACTTTAAGATCTGTAGATATAACTTTAATTAGTGCATGCATGTGAATGGAAATTATGAATAAAAGTAGACAATGAAAAAATAAACAAATACACACACAAGGCATAAGATATTCTCTCTAGGAAACACTTTTGGAATAAATCTCACCTGAAAGGTGAGGCCACTTCACTCTCTTTGTCTGTCTAGAAATATGGTTGCAAGTACAAAGAAGTAATTCCTATGTCTAGTGGGATTCTAAAGTGCACATATCCTCTTTGTGTGCTCTACCTCCTATATCCACTGGTTACCGTTTCTCTGTTATTAAACAAAATTCCCTCAAGGAATGAAATGCCTCTTTTTCCTAGTGGTCCGGTTATATCACGGCTCGCTAGGCTACTAGTGGATAATTTTTACTTAAACAACTCTTAACTAGAGTTACAATATGGAAAATTATAGACTTTTACATCATAATAATGTGGCTAGCTCCTTTTTCATGAATAATGGGGGTTGACATGACATCCTCCTAAGGTATAGGTGTGAAAAAAGGAAGGTCAAATTCTGAGTGGCATAAATTTTTCATGCAAACTCTGATTGACGTGCTTCTTTCTCTGCTGGAAATATATTTGTGTGTAGAATACAATTAAATTGTGTAGCACTAGAGAGGAAATTTTTTACCCCCAAAAAACGTCATTTGATGCCTCAAAACGCTCATGAAAGGTTTGAGGCCTTGTTTTGCCAAACTCGGTCGCACCAGTAAAAATAGTCCCATGATCCACTTTTTCAACTCCAAGTGAATAGAAATGGATGAAAAACAATATAATGATTCAATCTATATTAGTAGAGGGATTTCAAGTGTAGAGAAGGTGTGCACCACTTGGGTGCGGGTTATGGGGAATGTGAGCCTATTGGTTGGAGGTTGCCAAGTCTAGTACCTTCGTCGATTTTGGGTATTCAGTACATATGAGGATTTATGAGATAATGTGGATGGAGTCAAAGCCCTAGGTTAGGGGTGACCCATTGTTGAAGTAAAAGGAATAATGTGGTTCATGGCTAGGTGGAACTTTGAAGGCTTGCAACCAATTAGGCACAATTAAAACATAAGTATTATAACTTGTGTGTATTTGTTGTCAACTACAATTAATTCATATATTTTTATGAAATGAATATGAATCTTAATTGAAACGTATTTGTTCTTGTGCATTGCATATTATCATGCATTTAGTTATGTATGGCATCATGCCATAATTCCCATAACACAAGCGACTTTTTAAAACATACATTACTAAAGGTAATTGGCATACGATCGGGCCTCATTTGGAGGCTAGAATAAGCTGACAGTGGGACGGGGAATATTGCAATATTCTACACATAAAAGTATATGAATAGATCTAAATTTGATGACCACAATTTCTTTGTGGCCTAAGAGATAACTCCAATATGGAACCTAAGAGATAACTCCAATATGGAATTTTATAATCCTTAACTCATAAGCCTCAATTAAATATTGAAACATGCTCAAAACATTATATATAAAAATACTTTAAAGGTAAGAAAACACTTTACAAGTATCCTTTTATGGATGGAATCCACTCTTTCTCACTTTCCACATAATGTGGGTAGAGATTTGAATGAGCTAAACCCTAATATAATATATTCCAACACATTATTCAAAAAAACCTTTACTATTCCAACACATTATTCAAAAAAACCTTTACTATTTGTAGCTAGCGAAAAACACTAATCAAAACTAACTCTCAACTACAAAATCAACGTTTCTTAACAAAACCAAATTACATTTTATTCAATATTAACTAACTAATATACATAATTTAATAATCACAAATATAATTTATCAAATTTGAAAACCAATAATTAAAGAAACCAAAAACAAAAACAATGAAACTAAAAACAACCCAAAAGTTTCACATCTAAACTCATGAGCAACTTTAATACTCCGTTGTCATGCATTAACTATTAATCTTATTATGCCAAGCATATAAACCACAACTAATAATAATATAATAAATAATTTGGATTGTACAAAGAATATAAACGATAACTAATAATAATTAATAAAATAAATGAAAATAAAAATGATTTTTTTAAATTAAAATTATATTTAACACTTTAATTTTAAAATTACAATCAAATTGGTATATGCTATTCTTTCTTCAACAAAATTGACATGTTTTATTTTTTAAATTCAAATAGGTAAATAGTTATAAAAACAACCATTATAATTTTAATATTAAATGTAAACCTTAAAATTAATTGATATTAAAAATGTTATAAAGAAAATATCTATATCATAAATCTAAGGACGAGAATGTTAAAATTAATCAAGGCCCAAAAATACACATGACGTATTTTGTTAGAGTACAGATGTGATTATCTCTATCAATATAATTAAAGTGGGTTAAAAATGTTTATTTGCATGACGAACCAAAGAAAACATATTACATCTTCTGTGGAACGTTTGTCTAACTTTATCGATATAAAATAAATATACTTTTGGATGGTATTTTATTTTATTTAAAATACCATTTAAATTAGATTTTAAAAATGTAAAATAATATACAATTATTTTATTAAATTTAAAATATTTCATTAACGCCGTATAATTTATTTTAATTTTCAATTAACAAGTTTTTTTAATAATATTATTTACATATTTCATTTAATATTATTACATATTTCATTTAATAATTTTAATTAGATGAATGAACTATACTGGTTGGTTCTAAACGCGTTGGCCAAAAAATTTTCCCATATAATTTTAACAAAAAATTTTATTTAACTTCAATTTAACCAAATACAAATCAAATTTAGTGAATTTCAATTTAACCATATAAAAATCAAAATCAAATTCAGTGACTTCCATCTCATTGGGAAGACCACTCGTAAATCAAATTCCTAATATCTACAATAATAATATTTTTAAACCATTAAGTCCCTGCCACTTGTAAATCAAAATCCCATGTGACCAACATTATAAATGAACATATAAAAGGTTTTGGTAATGATGATAGTCCATGTTATTTCTAATCATGTTTGACACCTTCTACCTAAACAGTAAATATTATTATAATTTTTTAATCATCACATTTTAAATAAATAAGCTATAAGATTCTAACAGATTTAATAAAGAGAAATAGTTTTCCGTGGATATTGATACTCAATATCATTATAAGTCGTCTACGTTATATTTTTTCTTTTATCATTTCTTTGATAAGAAGCTAAGTAGCTAAGTTGCGTGCTGTATTTTCTATCATTTCGGGTTATGTTATTAATATGATTAAATTTGTTCATTATAATTTTTATGTAATGTCTAATTTTTATTTGAATTTTACTATCTAGGATTTTTTTTCAATTAATTAAAAATGATAATAAAAAACAAATATTAGTTTTTATTTGGATGGGAATAATATAAATAATATTTGATTTTTTTTAAAGAGTTATTTATTTTTTTTAATAATTATATTTAATATTATAATAATTCAAGCTGTAGTATAGGAAAAATAATATAGCAAAGATTAATATGAATTCTCATGAGCTCTATAGTGAAACAGGTCGTTGGGCAGTTCCTAAAACACTATGGATGGAAAGGATCTGCCATCTATGTGAGAATAGCAACATCTAGGATGAAAACCACTTCCTCTTAGAGTGCCTCGTGTACAACTACATTAAATCTCAGTTTCATAATCTTTGCCACAACACTGACCTTCCTAGCCTTTTACAATGTCAAAATTATAGTGAGCTCGGGAGGCTTCTCTCCAAGCTTTTTGAGCATAGGAATAAACTCTTAAATCAAAATAAATAATTTGTTTCTTTAGGTCCGATAGACAAGAATTTGGTCTCAAGAGACGTTAACCACCACCACCACCATCATCATCATGTATTCAATGAAATACATTATAATATTATTTCATCTTAATATTTTTCAATTGTATTGTTTACCAAAACTAAATACAAAATAAAACAAGTTATATAGTAACATTGAGAATCATAAAACAAGTTATATAGTAACATTGAGAATGATAATGATTTGATTATTAAATATTTTACATTATACAAATAAAATCGGTATATAATATAGAAAATTACAAAATAACATATAGAGAAAATTATGAAGGAAAACTAAAATAGTTATATAATTATAAGAAATTACAAAAATGATAAAGAAAATTAAAAAATGATTTATAATATATAAGAAAAATAAAATTTATAAATATATTTTAAAAATATTTGTAATATATAAAAGAGTAAAACAATATAAATAATAATATATAAAAGAAGAGAAGTCGGGTGCAGTGAGTGAGACTTCTCGTCATGAGTTTCTATTGGTGGGTTAATGTATTATTGTTCATCTAGCTTTATTTTGGATTGAGTAAATGTCCTAGGTTTGGTATTATGGTAAGTCTTGTTAGGACTTTGTAATTTTCCGAGGTTGCAGAAGAAAATCACAAAGGTAACTACAAACCACTTTGGAAGTTCCGATCTAGCCCTACCAGCTTTAGAGAGGGCTCTCTATGTGAGATTTAACTTTGTCGTATTTAGATATTAGGCTAGTTATGAGTGTTAGAAATTTGATTTTAAAATTGATTAGTTGACTAAGTGCCTGAAACTTCCATTGGGGTATGGAGTCTACAAACTTAACAGGGATCTGTCTCAGATTTTCAAAGGAGTTTCACAGGGCAATGTAGTTGAACTAACTGGATCTTTTAGATTTAAATGGAATGTAATGGAAGAAAGTTATAGGTTCAATTGAAGTTAAAAAGAAATTAAGAATTCCTTAACATGATATCAAAAGAAAACATTGAAATTATCTACAACTAGAATCAAAGTGTATTTTTCAAGAAATTATGTTCATCAACTTTCTGTAAAATAATTCAAATTTCGGAAAACATAAGTATGGAAACAAAGTCATAAAACATTAACAATGAGAGAATCGCATCACGAGATAGTCCAACACATGAATCCTTTGAACAATGTACTTTTTATTACTGAGCATCCCATCAACTGAAAATAGTACAATAGGGTTATGGAATGCAAAAATCCACATAGAGATCAACACTTGCTACTTCTAAAAGAGAAGTATTTATAAGATATTTACAAAAAATCTTGTCAAAACGGACTATGATGTATTTAGGAATTCCTAAACTCAATCTATCTAACTTATTACAAAAATTTAGGAAAATTTGAATTTTCTGAAGTGTTGGCACTAAATTTGTGGGATTGTGGATGGACTGGCCCTTCGAACCCTACTGTGTCGTTGATGCTGAGCTATACAACCAATTCCTCTTCTTACTCTAGTAATTCACACAAGTTATCCCAATGTTTCTCACTAGTAATAGTTTTTTTTACTAAGTCTCTATAAACCTCGTCCACTTCGATATATTTAGAAAAAGTTTGTTTAGAAATGAAGATGTGTTTAATATCATACTGAATGTCTAGGTCATATGCCAATGCTTCCAAGAATGTTTTTCCTATCATGTTGATTCTTCCTCCTGTAACTTTAAAACTATCTTTAGCCTTGGTCGTCAATTTCTCACTATAATCGGACCATGTACTAAGCTTATCATTTATTACTAATAAATTACGAAGTCCATTTTTATAGAGGGCTTCCAGCATGTTGAAGAATCTTTGTATGCCAATTTCTAGAATTTGACATTTTTCTTCAAGCTACCTCATTAAATTTATCTTAGTCAACACCTTCTTGACTTCTGGTGTAGTTTTTTTTCTATCTTCAATCTCCATCTCTTCTAATTCTTGTTTGTTTTCAGAGTTGAGGAATTTGATGAGCTCAATAGATTCATTGGGTTTGTCACCTAATTGTTTTTTGACTTCTTCATTGGCTTTATTAGATCTTTCAATCAATTCCTATTGCTCAAATAATATTTGTATTGAAGGCCAAATATCTATCATATCTTCATTGACCCGTTTCAAAATATTTTATCTGACCTAGGCCAGGGTATTACCCATGCAAATATCTTTTTCCATCTACTGCAATCTCTGGGACAATCTCTGGGTTTTCTGTACTTCTGTTAGGACGGAATTCTCATATCTTGTATTCTGCTCCTGCAAGGTCTTCACATCGTGTCTTAACTTCTTTATTTCTTCTCCCTGTATAGACATGTTTTCGAGGGATTGGGCCAAGTTAATTGAATCATGTACAATTGATGTTGGAACTACTATAGAAGAGGATGTTCTTGCTATTGTGGTTGTTGTAGGAATACCTATTTGAAGTAGGGATGAAATAGGCACTGCATCAAGAGGAACCACTGCTAGTTGTGAACTTTGTTCCTTCTCTTTTATCAACTTTTCCATCTCTACCTCCATTTCCTTAATCTGTGCACTCCATTCCACTAGTAATTTCAACATTTCTTCTTTATGTAACTCTATCTCTCCTATATCCTTTTCTTGGGGATCTTCAGTCGTGGGAAGCTTTAATTTCTTCCTTTGAGATTCTATATCAACATTCTTCTTCTTAATAATTTATTCCACAGCCTTTGAATTACCAAGATCAAAATCTACTTTAATCACCATTTCCTCAAAATGTTTAATTATATTATCTTTGGCCAGGGAGGAAATCTTCTCCAGTTTGAGCTGAGATTGAACATTGTTCAAAGAAAACTGTAGTTTGGAAGTAGTAAGGGAAGTATGTGTGAAGGTTGAGTATATTTTTTCTCCTTTTTGCCTATTCGTATCCATATGATCCAAAGGATGAACATCCTTTGCCTCAAACTCAAAGGTAGTCTTCTTCAAGTCAGTTGCTAATTTTGGTTGTGGAACATGTGCCTGTAAGAATATCATAGGAATCCTCCCCTTCTATACGTCATAGGCTGAAATGAGCCTATGCTAGATTGAGGAAGACTTCTTCCTTAATTGAGCAAAGATGTTTCCATGAAGGGCTTCATTCCTCTATTTCATTTCTCTGTATCTTTGAAAAATATCCAGTTTCCTCTATTCTATGAATGTCTCTAGTGTATGAGGTGTTGTAGCTAGAGTCTTTTTAGTAGTCAAGGATGATGGAGAACCAATGGTACTACTATCAAACTTCAAATTCTCAAGGTCAAAGAGCACAATGGTACCCTATGTTTCCTCTAGTACTGGGAAGTCTATCTTAGAGCCTGTCTTAATCTTCTTTGTGGAGATCTTAAATTATCTGGCTGAGACATCTATGACCCAAGGAGAGTCCTTCTCTCTTAGTATCTTCTCAGACTTTTCTCTGGGTATAGGAGTCTCTGAGGAAATTCTGGAAAGCACATGCTCTTCAGCCTCCTACAATGTGTTCTCTACCCAAGTCTGTTGGTTCATGTACTTATCTATTTCTGGTCTTTGGGTATGCGCATGGGGAGTTTCCTTCTATTCCACTCTTAGCTTATAAATTACCCCAAAGCGGTCATAGGACCATGTAAAGCTAAGAGTGAATTCATTTGTTTCAGCAGGAGTTATGCTTCCTCTCCCGTTGCTCTTCTTTTACAAATAAAAGGTCCTATATGTGTCTTAATTCTAAATTGAGACTTCTTCTTGGCTGCCACAAAATGGATCTTGTCTAAGTGGATTATTTACTTGAAGTACTCGAAGGAAAATATCCTCATTGGAAGGTACATGGGAAGCCTATATGTGGCATCTCTGACCCATAAATTACGATCTTTGTAAATGACTAGTATAAATACCAATCTCATGTCTTCACCTGTTCACTGAGATGCAACACTTTCTGAATATCCTCACTGATTCTTGGAATCTACTAGCCACTCAGAAAAAAGGTTGTTGGATGCACAAACTGATTAAGAAAACCTTTAAAATTGTACTCATGTGATTGTTTTCTGATGATGGAGGTCCAGAAAATAATGGATTGAGGCTCTCCTTGCTGATTATGTTTCTGCACTGCAAAAAGAAACATGTATGTCTGGAAGAAAATGAACATATACATAATAATGGAAGAATATATGAACATTCCTTTAGTTAAAATTGAAGGAATTGCTCACGAATTACATCTGCAAGGAAGTGACCATAGTCAAATGTGATTGATGATCCTTATTTTCTAGAAAGAGTGGATAGAAATCCCAAAATAGGTTCATCTACCCATTCATCTTAAAAGTAACCAAGTAGGCAGGACAAGACAAAGATAAAATGTCTAGTTCTTAGAGGGAAAATAGTAGAGGGATAAGGGGGATTCTTCTTGGGGAGTTGAGAATATTCTAGTAGCAAGACCTCAAAAATAAGGTTCTCTGGGGAAAGGTGAGTTTTTGATAGATTTCTTTGAGGACCTCAAGGGAAGAGGGAGTTAGGGAATCATTGTAGGGTACCTGCAACATTTGGTTTATACTTTTAGAGGTAATGATGAAAAGGATTTCACCATTAGGGAAGATGATATCCCTCTTACTCAAGAGATAAGAGGCATGACACTTGAGGAAAAATTCAGCGAAATTATAGGATTGGGGAAAAGCAAATAGGGGTAATCTAGACTGCTAGAGGTTAATCTCATCAGACTTGTCAAGGTAAGTGTCACGAAACCAGCAGCGTAATTCAGAAACGTCAAACTCACACTGCGTTTCAACGATTTTATAATATTGGTCAGCTAGGGGGATGTGGTCTAAATCCATAGGGGGAGAGAGTATGGAGTTTACCATAGTGGCAGTTTTGGGGGCAATCATATTAGCAGAATGAAATTAAAGAGGATGAAAGACAACATTTCATAGGTTCACTATTAATCTCGCAAGAAAAATCTTGGAGGGAATTCCTCTATAATCAATGGTTGATAGACAAAAAGGCAGGAATCAAGAGCGTTGTGTCACCATAAATATGAGAAAAGGTTGTGATCATGGGAGAAAGCAGAGCTTTATAGGTAGTAACTAGAGCAAGATCATTGGATAAACGGTTGTTCGGGGGCATTTATTCTGCAACAGGATGGAGGAAATGGAAAGAAGCAACAATAGAAAAGTACAACAGTCATCGACATGACAACAAGGGTTAGGCAGAAAAAGGCGCAGGACTGCTGGCGGGTTGTGATAGGCAGAAGGGATACATGGAATAAGGAATTGGAGGTGGAGTAGGGACGTGGTGGGTGAACGTTGGTGGGAATATGGGTTAAGGCAGGAGCCAGGAAAACCTCTTTCAGAGGGGGGTCGAAGTAGTTTATGGTAATAGAGGGTGGGGGACCAAAATCACGAGGGAGGGACACGTAGCAATAGGGAAAACTGCTTTTCGGAGCCCCCCTTGCAATTAACGACAAATATAGTGGGCAATCTGAAAAGGCTTTAGATATGCTTGATTGAAACAAGATTGCGGTCGGGCACAAGGAGAGGTGCGGTGTTTAACACCAATGGTTCCATGTCATATCTCGGGCATATATTTTTACTATAAAGTCCAAACTTTGGACAAATGACCATATTAACCATCTACATAATAAATCCAGTTTTTCCTAAACTAATGTAACTTAAACTAATTACGATGCATTTAAGAGTGAAAACCCTGATTTAGTTTTCCATTTAAAGGACTAAAAATATCTGTTCAAATAACTAAACTAATCTAACGACTCCATTAATGCAGATTAAATTGTTGGATTAATTTATTCACCTATTCTACCTATCTAATCTCAGCCAAGATTACACTATTTGGCTAAGTTATTCACTCTAATCTAATTGACATAAATTGAAATTTGCTTGAACATGATTAAATTGTATGTTTGAAACAAAAAGAAGTATTGTGGCATTTCATACAAGTTGCACACACTTTCATGAATTTATTCTCTACAAAATTATTGGACTATCAATGGCACTTGAACTCGCACCACTTTCACATTTATTCATTTTTTTGTGGGGTTCTTTTATCATTTATTTTTTCTTTTTCTATTTTTTCTATTTATACCCTATTTTTATTTTTTTATTTTTATTTATATGTCATTTTTTGGAAATCATTTGTAGTATGTAATATTATTTACAATTTGAAATACTAAAATAAATAATTCAATCATCATTTGAACCTATAAATTATAAGCCCCTAACAGTTCTATGGTTGTGTGAGGATCCTAAGGGGTCTAAGTGTGAGGATGCTTTAAGTTTCTTAGTTTGGTTGATGGTTCATTGTGACTACGCTCATGTGTCATTTGACTTGTTCTTTGGTAGTACCTTTTCTGGCTTTTTCTCCTCTCATTTCTAGGCCATGGTCATTCAATTATTTTTAAAGGTATAATCCCCTCCTGTTCACTATGCCTCCATGACAATGCATACAATGTAGAATGTGGGGAGGGATCGACTCTTTTCCCAGGACTCCACAACATCCTATTTTAATGAACTGTCCCCTAAGACACAGAAAGAAATTAGAAATTAGAGACTAAGGTGAGAGTGGAAAGATAGTCTGACTTGGGCTCTGATATTTTGGATGATGTTTGTTGGGTTTCAAATCTTGGTCACACAAGGGGATGAAAAAATCAATATCTTAACTTTGTTTCTATACACTGGAAGATGAAGACCTTGCATGGTATGTCCTTGAAAGATAAAAGGGAAGAATTTTATAATGTTTTTGTTGTTTTGGAGGACATTGAGGAACTAGTGAATCATCTTAGATAGACTCAACTAAAGGATGACCCATGTGGACAGGAACATTCATTGTGATTTGGGCACTGATACCATCGAGTGCTAGGGACCCTGCTCCCATATCTTCCTTTGAATCTGAATGATGTCATTTCTATTAATCTATTTAGAATTTTGCAATGTTTTGTTAGGTTTATCTTGTATGATGGTCCTTTTTGTAACCTAGGACTGGTTGACTCGCCATTTTTTAAGTCTAAGATAAATAGAGAATTTGGTATTATGTCTACACCTATAACCCTAGGAGATAACATAAACCTTCTCAGTTTACTCAATCTTACAACTATACCTATGTTTGAGACTTTTGGTTATGTATATATATATATATATGTATATATATAATATATAATATATATATATATATATATATATATAAGAACTTTATATTAGTGATATCTCAATGATACAAAGCTATATCTCAAAGATGCATTAAGTCACAACAATTTAATAGTTTCTCGTTATTAATGATATATCTAATGTCTCCTCTTAATGGGCACATTCATTTCTTACAATCATTACTAATGTGATATTTCAAGCTTGATTTTAGAAATGTATTTTACTGAAAATTTATGTACCCTTTTTCAAAATGGAACTATAAAATAACTCAATTACACTATCTTATAGTAATTTATGAATATGATGAGCATGCAAATCAATATGTTTGATATAAGAATGGTGAACAAGATTATTTATTAAATTTGATACACAAATTATCACAAATTATTCGTGTCACTAATTCTTTCTCAATATCCACATTAATAAATACCTCCTTAACCATACTTACTTTCTAGTTTCTTCCATTGTTTCTTTAAATTTTCCCTCTATTGGAGGCAACAAAACAATTTTTTTGTTTACTACAAAATGAAATTTGATATACGTCAATGTTAAAATCTAGTCTTTGAAGAAGATTTCCTATTCTCTAAACTCCTTGCAATATTTGAATAAAGGAAAACCATCCATTGATATTCCATATTTGTTTAAAATTTAATAGAAAATTTTGCTCCCCTTCACATACTTTGTGATCACTTATGGAGCACTCAATGATTCTTTTTAAGTGCACAATGAATTAAGCTATTAATCTAACTAAGAAACCTATGTTAAGAATTGCAATATATATAAGATTACAGAGAAATTGTCACTAAAAGATATCATCCACATATTCGCAACAACATTTAATGATTTATTTCAAACCCATTTCAAGAAGGGAGAAAGAATATTGTAATATCAACCATACAAAATCTCTGCAATGGCACCCTCTCATATTTGGTATGGGAATGAAGAGAATATATCCTTGCAATTAAAAATCGAAACCAATATAGTAGTAAAATATACCTAGATATTTCATTTCAAGTACCACTATATAATTATTTATTTTATTTGTAAATGATACTATCCACACTCTTGTAACTATTAGATTGTTAATGTAATCAACAATGTTTCAAGTATAAATTTGTGTCCAAACGAATTTGCCTCAAATTTATGAATTTGAGATATTAATAAATCTTTATGAACCAAGCTCATTGAGCTTTCATCAATGCACACAAATCCTTAATGATTATAAACACTTTTTATTTTTATATGGACCCTCCTAGTTGTTTTACATATACTTGCTTTATTGCATCTCCATTTAAGAGGTACTTTATATATCTATGTGATGTAACTACCAAACAAATTTAATAATGATGAAAATGACTACAATAATGGTGATTAGCTTTAACACTAACACAGATGTCTCATCATAATCAATATCCTCCTGATTAGGCATAACATTTCTTTGGATATCCTTGAGTTTTACATATATGTATTCCATTCATCTTTATATTTTCTATTGTAAACCTTGTGCAACAAATATTTCTTTATTCTCTTGTTATTATTCAACAAGTTTCCATGCAATATTGTGTATTGATCCATTGTGCATTAAGTTATCATAGTCTACTTGTATAGGATATGTCACTTCGTTCCTTTCATTGTCATCAAGAAAAATATTTGGATTTTTTATTACATGGTCCATAACTACATAATTAACTATTAATGAATCATGTATTACTAATTATACTTCTTATCTTGAATTTAGGTTTATTTTGTCAAGTTGACCTATGAATGGTGTCGAAATTATCTTCATTAAACTCCGCTAATAATTATTTTACTGATAGGATTGATTGTAACCCATACTATTTATATTCTTGAACTTCTAACATCTCTTCTTTGAAGTTGAGATCCTTCTTAACCAGCTTTATTATCACCCAAAAAAATGAAAACTCAATTTCAGTTTTCATAATAATATTATAACACAAATCAATATTTAAATATTCAACAAAATTTATATACTTACAACCATCCTCTTACTAAGAGGATCATAAAACCTAAATGTTGTGTTTAATGGCAAACCATGAAAAATATTTTAGTCTTTTTCTTCCCAAATATTGCCTTCTACTCTTGTAGGCATTAACATAAGAAATTCTTCCAAGGCATTAAATTGAGTTAAGAAGGTTTTATTCACACTAAATTCTTTAAAATAAATAAATAATCCATTTTGTTAGCATTCACCATCTAGTAGTTTATATACTGTGTTGGTTCTTCCTTTTAGTAATCTCATTCAACATGTTTTGTAATACTTCAAAAAACCATTAGAGAAAAACTCAAGACCATTATTTGCACATGAAATGTTTATGATTTATTCCAAATAGACTAAACCTATAGATTTATGATAAAATCATCTATCAATGTAAAAAACTAACATGAACCATTGCTAGAACACATTTTTGTTGCTCCACAAATATTAACGTAAACAAAACCCAAATTCTCCCATGTCATTTTTAGTAAGTTTTATTCAAATGATTCATAGTGTTGTTTACCTTCAAAGTAGACTCACACCATCCAATATCTCCTTTTATTCATGGTAAACCTATCATCGTGTCATGCTTAGTTGGTAATTCTCAATGGTCAAAATTGAAGTGGTTATATGTTTTGTGCCAAAAGATATCCCCTCACATAACTACTATTTCCATTATTTTTTCATTGGATGTTAACATCTCTATATCAAATTTATATCTTACAATAGTTCTAAATCCATTGGGAAAACAATGCTTCATTAAATGTTTATTATGAATAAATATGATTTCGAAATTCTTGTTGTGGGATATTATCCCCTAAGGCTCTTGGGTGGAACCCTAGTAGACTGTAAGTTGTCTAAGTCAAGAAACATACACACACACAGCCGTTTATGCTAGAAAAAAGCTACTTCTAAGGTGGGAAGGACATACCTGAGGTCCTACGTTTGGGTAGTTACTCAAGGGTGCAAACCCTTCTTCACGTCCCTTCCTCTCCTTTGCCCTGCAAAAACAACAATTCCAAGGAATGCAGCAGTATATGGAAAAAGATTTACATAAAAAATGATATTTATGTTATATAAGAAAGGAGTTAGTTACAAACTTCTAGACATCCATTCATACATGAAATTCGAATATGAACATCATTAACATAAAGAAAGAAGCGTTTTGGGAACAAGACGTGTTTCTTTATTAGACAAATAGAATAGTATGAAAAAAGAGCAATATCACCTGAACCACTTCTGCAGGCTCAAAGCTCAGCCTCCTTCTGGATCCGTCCCGCCTCAAGCCTCTAGTAGGTCACCTTCCAATACTCACTCCAAGATGTCATGACTAAGGGATGAACATCAAATGACAAGGAAACAAGGGTTTCCTGTGCAATATGGGGGGAAGTGCAGAAGGCACAAGGGTCTTCAGACCTGATCAGGGGGAAAGAACTCAGTATAATAACCTTGCTCTATACTCTCTCCTCCTTTAGGCCTTTCCTTTGATGTCTTTTTATACCAATTCCAAAGTATTTTTTTAGTTAGGAATTGGTTGGGGACAGTTGACGCCACGGGCACTAACAGGTGATCAGCAGGTAAAACCCGCGATCTCCACCCGAAAATAAGGAGTTTTATATTTTTTTAAGTGTTTTAATACATATACGCGGATTGGGTATGTATGAACCCGCATATACACGCGTTTAACTCAGGGCAATGTCACGTACAGGGAATAAAACACTGTTTTTTAGATTTTGGACCAGGTCTGGAAGGAGGGGTTGCCCTAGGCCATGAGTGCAACATCACAAACCATAATGGTGAGATTTGGAGCTATAACAGATGCCCCCTAATATATAAGGTCAGAAGGGGTACATGATGGCCGAAATATATTAAGCAAGTACATGGAAAGGAGATATGCCAAAAACCGAGGAGTACTTCAACAGAATTCAGCCTGCCAAGCCACAAAAGAAGATCAGAAAGAAACACCGTCTGAGGCGGGCATACCCATGCTCAGAGAAAGCAAAGCATGTCCGCATATCAAGTACAAGCGGATCCACTAAGTATACAAGTATAAATGATTGGAAAATACATAATGGATCATCTGATCATGATTGAACAAGTACATGTCTGAATATCACATATAAACTGTCAGTGATGCTGGAAGATACAACGGATCACTGATATCAAAGACTGATCCCAAAAGGTACCAACTGAACATGATGGAAAAGGATGGTACTGCACTGCAAACTCAGGTGTCAGCATATAGAATGTCGCCATGAATGATTGCAACATATAAAGTGGAATGGTATCAACTAGCAGCAACAGGAGCAACTGTCAAGTGAACCAATGAATGCTGATACAACCTGAGGTCTTCACTGACCGCCGTGGTACATTTCTACACCATGGCAATAAATGATCTGAAGTCGACCATGCGAGAAATCATTTGATTACCGGTCATTGATGTATATCGTTAAAAAATGCGAGACTACTCACTGATAATGATAATGAGCATCAAGGTACCCAGTACAAACTAACAAGTGCGAATAAATGAGCTGAAGTCGAACACCTGTAAGAATCTATCGATCAGGAGACAATGATGGTTTCCCACTGTCAATAGCGAAGGATTTACCACTAATGACTGCAAACCCCAAGGTACTGCCAAATGGACTCTAGATCTTTGTCCGAGAGCAATGAGTCGGAGTCGATAGGGAAAGATCCGCTAGAAGGAAGGCATTAAGGCATCCTTCATCAATCTAGCGCGAGTGTAACCCATAGGACAATAATGTGGAAGGAATCGGACGAAGAATGATGTAGTAACCGAATCGAGGTACGTTTTCGGCGTACAAAAGATGTAGCTAGCACACGGTAGAAACCTTCTGAACCAACCAATAATGTAAGCTGACACAGAAGCGGGGTATCCACCAATAGGGTCAAATGGAAACCAAGGTACCACACAAATCCCAATGTGTGATAATGTAAGCTGACGTCGAACACAAGGGAAACCACTCAGTCAAAGACCCATGATACTGATCGATGCTGAGCACAAGGTAACATATCAATAATGAAAATAGGGCCAGGGTGCAACTCTAGGCCTGCCCTCAGAGCAAGATGTCGTCGTCGATAAGGACAAGACCCGCCGGCAAGAAGTCAATGGGGACCTTCTCAAACCAACACGAGTAAAGGACCAATATAACTGATGTGATGTAAGACATGACATTGACGACCAGGATGGCCGACTGAAAAATGAGTCAAGAGACACCGCAGAGAGGCCGACTCAGGCTAACTTTCCTTGAACAAAAGCATGACACAATGTGACTATGGCAGCATATGATGAATCTGTATAAGTTCGTCATGCAGGAGGCATGAACGAACCCTCCGTATGATTGGAAGAGATAACCAATCGGGGGAGAACTGACTCAACAACAATGGTTATGGCGAACCTAAGTCAAACTAAATCCCACCCAAGCGGAGGAGACTTTGTTTTGAGTGCTTTGTTGAAGGGCGACACGACTGACTCTAGCTGCCAATAATAGATGGAAATACTGTCTCTTTCCCGCTCTTTTTGAAATATTTTTTTTTTTTTTGTCTTTTTCAGTTAAGCTCGAAAAAGAATAAAAGAATGCTATGGTATAGTGGAAAGGACGAGTGTCGGTGAAATAGATGATCTAGTTCCTGGGAGGGGAACATTCCTATGCTCAATGCAGGGAGGCGAAAACTGGTTGGTGACACTCAAAGGTATGTCTTTTCCATGGGTCAAGGTATGTCAAGTTGCAGAGGTTAAAGGTATGCAAGGTTGATTTTTGCAGAGGTCATGGTCAAAAGTTTGCTTAAACACGAGTCCAGTGAAGCCAGCTCTAGGCCAAAAAGTGCAAATGGTCAGCATGCAATGCAGTAGTACAACTCAACACAAAGGAGCCTCTAGGGTATAAGGCCAGAACGAAGCGAAGAAGCTGAGAGGAATGATTCTTCAATGCATAAGTCATGGCGAGACTACAGAGACTACCGAGCCTACTCAAATGAAGCAGCATGGGCAACAAATCTCAGTGAGGTGCTAACTACGATGCCCATGTAAAGGATGGCTCTACCATCGTGTCATGATTTAAAAATCGGCGAGTGAAGATGGTTTGCGAACCATAACACGATGGGATCGTCCCTATGGCAGATTTATCGACTGATGGAGGCTAGCATGCATAATGCAACGGAATAATGTCCCTAACCTATATGCCAGTAAAAAACGATACCTGCCATGACGGGTCAGCAGTCATGGAACCGTCTCGAAAAAGTTAAAAAATGTCCAAAATGTCCTGAAAAGCAAACCAATCTCGACACTGCGAGCTCCCAAGTTAAAAGTCACATGAAACCAATCAAAATGAAATTTTGAAAAAATTTGCATTTTCAAAACTTATAAATAGAATTTTGGACTTACCATTGTTACTGTTCAACTTGGAGAGCACATATTTGGAGCAAAAGGAGCAAATTCTTCGTACGTCGATTTCGACCGTTCAAATCCCACAAAATCTTCCAGGTAACCCTTATCCTTAACTTGTAATGCATTGTGATTAATTTTAAGATTTTTGATTGATGTTTCACCGTTAAATTATTGACTAAAATTTTGCTGCGGCGTATACGCGGGTTGGTACTGTGAAACCCGCGTACACGCGAGCCCTATACGCGACTGTGTATACAGTAACTCGCGTATACGCCGCAAGCTAATTTAAATAAAAACTAACGGTTGAAAGCTCAATTTCTTTTCAGGATGACTATCACATGGCGTGAAAGGGAACATGCAGCGGTTGATAATGAGGTTATGAATGATCCTCAAGCCTTAGATGCTTTACGAGGATGTGGCTTGCTCAAATTCTTCAAGCTGCCGAACATGAAAGCTAATGTGCGACTGCTTGAACTACTCATTAGCTATTGGGATGTCGATGAGGAAGCATTCATGATAGATTAGATGCCACTCAGAGTGGAAGTGGAGGACATATACTTTATCACGGGCCTTTCCCGAAGGGGAGAGGTAGTACAGTCCCGGGGTAGGATGTGGAGTAGCCTCTCTATAGAGGACTATGTACAGATATACTGCCCGAGGCATCCCAAGAAAGTTGGGAGCCAGATCTCCATTGCACATGTGGAGAGCTTATCACTCAGGATCATCCTGTTCACCATGGCTCAGGTGAATGGATCATCCTCACTGCATCAGGCATCACGGCTGAATATGAGTGTGGCAGTGGATTGTCTCAACACAGTGTTTGACTAGTGTACTCCTCTTTTGGCCAGCATGAAGAGCCAACTCACTTCCATCAAGAGGGGACAGACCAAAAACTTTGGTTATGGGACCATTCTGTGC